>JAHFWJ010000201.1:0-225443 GCA_028555115.1 Himalopsyche japonica
ACAATAAATGACGGCTTGGAATTGGCTCGAACTTCAAGAGGTAAGTACAAAATATTTTGAACCCTTTTTAATAAATACGTCAAAAGCATATAATCGCTTATTAACGATTTTTTTCAGGCTAAAACCAAAAAAAAAGTCCTCCGAAGATGAAAACTCAAAACTGATCTCGAAAAAAGAGTAAAAAATATAGAATTATAAGTGATGGTGAATTAATGGTATATTATGTTAATAAAGTTTATTTCAATTAATATGTAAATGTTTATTTAAAAAGACTTAAGTACATATTTATATAAACACTCTTCGATTTTTTTGGAACGCAAACCTTAATTTCGTATGAACTTCAAAACTTTTTTAACACGGATTTGTATTATACGAAGTTGTTTTCGAACCATGGAACGTTATGAGAAGCCCAGATGTGTATGCCATCAATAGAATGTCAAAAATATAGTAGTTTTCACAGTTTAACAGTTCAGACAAAAATCGAAAATTATTTTCCTAATAGAAAAAGAGATAAATAAAATAAAATTTGATATTTAATTTTTTTTTTTTCATAAAAAGTTAATTTAATAATACAAACAAACAATCGTGAGCTTTTAAAGTTGGTAAAAACATGTTGAAACCAAACAGACAGCAACACCCTCTGCCGCCGAAATGAATATTCATTTTTCAAAAATGGAATAATAAATTACGTCACGAAGCCGAGAAGGTAAACACACATCTCTTTCCTCGCCGCTAACTAAAAACAGTATCTAATGTTTTTTTGTCACAACGAACTAATGTAAAATTTTATAAGTTTATTTTTTCACCACAAAGCAAAGCATGGAGTCAACCCCAAGCCCCTGAAAGGGGTGGTACAAAACGACTCTTGTTTTAGTGAACCACAAACCAAGGTAGGCAAACAATGGTGGCGCATTTTTAGTAGAAGAGATTTTTATCGTGAAATCAAAAATCAATGGCGATTGTTAACGCCGTCATGTTCTGCAATATTATTTTGGATATTTGACAACCGAACATTTTAATTAATTGATTATCGTTTATGAATCTTATCACAGGAAATTGTATTAATTATTATTAGATTAATAATATTGAATTTGCTTTAGCTTCCATTTAGTTCTTGCCCCCTTGTCTGTGTTTTCCTTCATTTAATACCTTTGGCGTATAGACGATGCTAACTGTTTATTGTACGTCAGTTCTGTTGCATCCATGTGTTAGAATGAATACCTGAAGAAGTCGATAGATGAAATCAGGGTCGTTAGTGACAAAATATGTGGAAGCGTACAAAGTTTTAACAATTCAAATGCGAACTTTTTAAATTATGAGATATCCAAGTTTTTGATTTAGTGGTTGCTTTGTCAAGAATGTATATATTTTTTAATACATTAATAGAAAAAATCGAAAGATTTTTTGCATAAAAATTTTCATTACCATACTCTATATACTATCATAATATCCCAACATTTTGTTCCTCGACAAGAATATTATAATGGAATTCTTTCAAGCTAATTTTTAACGCAGAAAATATCAAAACTATTCAAACCAATATAGTCTAATATATATATATATAATTTAATTTTAATATTGAAAGTGTTAATAACTTACGAATACTGGCGTTTATTTCATCCCGCTGGGAACGTTTAAATGTTTGCTTTTGATGCTTACCTGAAAGAAATAGAAAAATGTATAGTTAGTAAAATTTTATATTTTATGTGAATCATTATGGATTTTTATATTAGCAATAATATGTTAATAAAACTTTGTATGTTGTTAAAAAAATTAATAAGTATGTAGATACAAAAAAGTGAACCCAATTCATTATACCACTGTGAAAAAATAGCAATGAATTTTGGTTCTACAAAATCTTTTGTAATTCTGTAATCTAAAATTCATAGCTATTTTTTTATCATTTTATAATGGAGTTCTACCAAGTAATTGACAATTCAATCAATTACTGCATTAAGACTCACATACATACCTATAAGCGTATACATGATAATATTAAAATGATGTCAAAAATTTGTTGAATATTCATAAATAAATGTTTATTGTTCGGTTCATTCCCACAACATTTTTAGCTTAATATGAAAGTGCATAATTCGAAATGTCTTAAATAATACAGTCTTGTAATAATTTTTCATTTATTCAATGTTAACATTGTCATTACATAGAAAAAAATAGGAAATAATTGGATATTGAAATTTACTTGAATTTACTCTTGATTATTATAATCAATAAGTTACATAAAAAAAACAGTTTGATCATCTTTGATTACTATTTAAAAATACTAAGGCTGGCATGTATTATAATATGTATAATATGAATATCATAAAACGAAACTATTCATTACTGTTTCAAAGCCAAAATATCATTCGGTAGTTATGTACATATATGCATGTAAATTACAATTAGATATGGGTTTTGTCAATTGAATAACAAAGTTTCCTCCCCAAGCCATAAAAGCGTTCGCTCATGAAAATATCTAGATCCTTACTCAATCCCCCTGAAGCCTTCTGAAATATAAGGGATGAGAGAAGGGCAGTTCTTTAAAGGGTGCAACACAGCCTCAACATACTTATTTCTCTGATGTTAAGCTGATATATAAATTTACGTCACAAACACAATCAATCGAGGAAAAAAGTATATTTTTTCAAACTACTAAGCAACAACAAAGAAACTGTAAAATTAGTATTGGTATGTTTTCTTTGAATCCGCAACATTGAAAAGAATGCGCTGGTTAAGAACGAAAGGTTAAAAAAATAGCGAGACAATTATATATTAATTATATACTAATTATATATTAATAATCAGACACGTGGGCTTGACAATTTGTTTCTTTCATTGTTAACCGAAATTCAATTTCACTGTAAAATATCTATATGTCAAATTAAATAGTACGCGACCCAATATATCATTCTCGTTGCTGTAAAAAGGTTGTTGAAAAAATCGAGTTTTGTTTATTTTATTAAGCATTATACATTGTCTGAAATAACACGCATTTTCATTGAGATTTTATTTTAAATGCCAAGCAATCATACAAATTGAGATGAAATAAAGTTTTAGTATTTTACCAAACACTTGCAAACAAAGTATTAAATAAAAAATATTAAATAAAAGATTAGGTTGTGAACGCCATTTAAAATAAAGTTAATTTATTCAATTTTTAAATAATAAAAACACATTTTTTAGTACTTATTTCCACAATATATTTTTTGATCAGGACCGGTTTCGCTAAAAAATATATTGTGGAAATGAGTACTAAAAATGTGTTTTTATTATTTCAAATATCATGCCTAGAGAATCTATCAAGAAGTGACAGTTAGCACCTTAAAGTGATTAATTTATTCAGATGTCGTAGAGATAAAATAGTGATGCTATTTAACACGGTGAGAATTTATAAGAACTTATTTAGTTCTGATGAAGTGGTAAGCCGAAATAGCTATCAACTATATATATCTTATAAATTTTGTAGAACTAAAATACATGACTCTTTGCTCACCGCGTTATAATGGAGTTCTACCAAGTACAATTCAATTAATAGATTCCGAACAATTTTTTAAAATTGATAGACCCAAGAAAATATTTTTAACGTTATGTTATGTGAGCAAATGACTACAAATTTTAATTAAATCAATTGGAATTTATTTGGTAGAGCTGCATTATATTTAGGGTAAAAAATAGTTTATTTTAGTATTTTTTTTAGCCTATAGTAAAATATTTTGATATTTTTATATCCGAATATTTATTTTTTCTTTATAAGTAAATAACGCAAGCATGCCTAATCATTACTTGTTTGACATGTTGGCAAGATAGATTTTCGTGATAATAAGTAGATAATTTACATAGTGTAATAAACGAAACGATGAAAACAAAATGTTGGGAACCTGTGACCATTCCGCAGAGGTGGTTAGGTATAATATGCAAACTAACACTTACGAGCGCTTGAGAACACGAGAAAAAACAGGGATACGCTATTCCACAGTATATACGATGTATGAATACATGATAAAGGAGGGATAGATACGACATGTATCGTCTGAGTTTTTAAGATTAGACGATAAAAGTATGCGAGTAAAATGCACAAGGCATATACGGGAAAAATAATGGGTATATATATATTTGGTATTTTAGTTCTACAACAATAATACATTGCTATTTTTTCATCGCGTTATAATGGAGTTCTACCAAGTGAATGCCAATTCAATCAATATATGTTTGGTGTTTACTTATCTTCTTTTATTTCATTATGAAGTCAGTCAATTTGATGATCGATAAGGTATGAACGGTTAATGATTTACGCAATAAATAATTTCAAATTTCAAATTTTTATTTGAAGACAAACTCCAAAACACTGAGCGTAATAAATTTAATAAAGGGTCTTTCATTAGGTGTGCTCGAAATCTGTTAAAATGCAAATTAAACAAGTTGTGTGTGAGATATCCACTAATATTTTTTGTTTATTTTAAAGTATATTTTATGATGTTAAATGTGGAATATGTCTTTCTAATATCCGCAGCGGCTTTGCTTAATGGCACGTATTTGGGAGGACCAATTTTCAATGACTTTGTCGCATGAATTCGGTTGAATAGCGTATGTTAAGTTGAATTCGAGGGTGTCAAGTGTTATTGGTTTTTTCGCAAAGGTATTAAATCTTAAAAACCAGTTCAATTCCCTCAAATTATTCGCGCAGAATGTACATTCAAAATTGATAATTTTCACATGTTTTTCAACGCTTTAACTTTATGAGCTGGAGCCAATTTTAGAAGTGATATTTTTAGAATTCAAATATGATTTAAATTGTAAGAATAACTAGTGTGTCCTTTTAGTAGTTATTTCAGTATCGGAACTATTTTTATAATAAATAATTCAATATATTGATTGAATTGGAATTTACCTAGTAGAACTCGATTATAACACGATGAAAAAATAGCAATGAATTTTAGTTCTACATTTTTTTTATTAGATATAGTGCTGACGATAGCGTGAGCCGAAACAGCTGTCAACTATCATATATCTTATAACAAAAATTGTAGAACTAAAATACATTGCTATTTTTTCACCGTGCTATAATTCTATAAATTCAGGATTACTTATCAAAGAAGATTTCTTTTATTTTGTGTGGGCAAAATATGAACATATATAATTTTATCAATAAGTATACTTTAGTCCTGTTATTATATAAAGGTAATAATCTAAATAAGATAACATTCATTTTCTTGTACTTCAACTATCAGTTGATAATACTCGCGATGAGCAAAACTGCTCCTGATCAAAAAATATATTGTGGAAATAGGTACAAAAAAATGTGTTTTTATTATTTAAAATATCATGCCTTTCCATCAAGAAGTGACATATAACACCTTAAAAGTGACTTTAATAAATACGCAGTTACTTTTAATGAATGCAATATTCTGGAAAACTTCGATCGATTTTTAAGCGTCTGGTTACATGAATATAAAATTGAAAGCTGTTAATGAATTTATTTTTTTTCTAGCCAAAAGAATATATGAAATATTTAAATAAAATGTATTTTTTTAAATATAAACAAACAGAATTACGCTGGTATTTATTATGTAAAAGAAAACAAGCAATGATGATGGGAGTAAATTATAATACTGAAGTGACAAAGATGGCGTACTACAACGCCATGATAATGGACCCTCTAATCCAAAAATGGCGTCAACTTAGATATGCACGCGTGGTGTACTCAGGACAAAAAGCATCATTCAAACACCCATCATCCCTTATGTTCCAGCAGCCCTCGTTTCCACCGGAAGACGCATATTAGAAACTACATTTAGTTCATTTAAAAGGGGGGTGTGAACATGATCATCCATCCCCTTCGAGAGGCGGATCTGCTATAATGGTACTCTGTGCCTGAAACAGCCAAGACAGGCCTTCGTCAGGCTTTCGCGCGGTGACTAACTTTTAAATCAGTGGTGGTAAATGACTAATTAAAAACTCTAAGTAATACGATGGAAAAAAAATTGGATTTATTTTGAATGTCCTTTTGCTGTTTGCAGAAAATATTTATTTTTTATAAATTAAATTTACTATATAAGTATAAAGTTTTACTTTGAATTTAACAGCAGGAAGCCAGTTAACGGGGAAAATTATAGTCACAGTAATTTTGTGAAAGTCTATTGATGATTGAAGCATCTTGATGGAAATGCAAATACATTTTTATAAAAAACCCTTTATATATATTGAATTTGAATTGTTGCAGCTTTGTACGATTTCACATGTTTTGTCACTAACGACCCGGGATTCGACTTTCGACATCTTCAGACATTCTATCACACGGATGCAACAGAACTGACGTACAACAAACAGTTAGCATCGTCTGTATACCAAAGGTATTAATTACAGGAAAACACAAACCCTAAATGGCAGCTAAAACGAATTTAACTAGATGATAACTGTTTATCGTACGTCAATTCTGTTTCATCCGTCTGATAGAATGCCTGAAGATGCCGATCGTACAAAGTTGTAACAATTTAAATTTGATATTGAAATTCCATCAAGCAGCTTCAGTCGATATCATAAATTACTTTATATATAGTTTTTATTTACGATATTGATTGAGTGTCATCGATTTTACTTCAATATCAAATTTAAATAATTGAAACATAGTTAATTTCCACATGCAATAAGCCGATAACGAACCTTTTGGTTTCTTCAGTCATTCTATCACACGGGTGCAATATGAATGTACATAGATAAGTAAATTTACGTTCAAATATAGATCTGATGAAAGCTTAAGTGAAATATCTATCAAACTTAATTCCTACTAAAAATATATATTAATAACCTTTGAAGAACTAAAATACCAAATTTGAATTGTTACAACTTTGTACGATTCCACAAGATCGGCATCTCGAAGATGCCGAAAGGCAAAACCTGGGTCGTTTATGACAAAACATGTGGAGTCGTACAAAGTTGTAACAATTCAAATTTGATATTGAAATTCCAACAAGCACCTTCAGACGATATAATAAATTATGAACTAAAATACATTCTATTTTTTTCACCGCTTTGTAACGTTGATAGATCTACAATCTCACGATAAGGTCACAAAAATTATTAATTATTTTGATGCAAATTGTTTCTTGCATCATTGTAGTATATGAAAATGGTTGGATACCCCTACGCGGGCCCTCGATTTGCATTTGCTTAATAAAACAGTACAGAGTACTAGTCCTCTTCCGCTGCTTGCATTTACCTATCCTTCACAATTTCGTATATACGGATAGATTACGAACTGGGCAAACACAATAGATTGCATGCTTGAATTTTTATACGAAAGATATGACAGGCGAGGAAAAACTTTGAGCGTAAAATTAACATTATTTTACTTATTTTTGAGGTGCTTTTTTTATGTTTTTGCTAAGAAATCCTTCTCCAACATATTTCAAAAGAACAAAACTAAATTAGAGAGGATAATTTATATCAGAGCGTGTTTTGTTATTACTATCATTGAAATAATCAGTATCTAAAATAAGTACATATTCCGCTCCTGAATGAACAATAAATATCCTTAGACTATTGATTGAATTGGCATTCACTTGGTAGAACTCCATTATAACACGGTGAAAAAAATAGAAATGTATTTTAGTTTTACAAAATTATTTTAGTCTATCCTTTACCTAAGTCTATCTTTTCAAAACTAGCCATATGTTGATATTGACAAAATGATTATTTCGTGACCATTTATAATGGAATATATTATTTAGTTCGGATTATTGTGTACATCAGATATAAGCATTTGAATTTGTTCACACTTTTATGTTATTAAGTGTATTAAAATTTAAACCTTCTCGACATATTGAGTAAATACATTTATACTCTTACGGACATTTGGGTGACGACAAAATCATCTCCTGTCGATATTTAAGCATATTGAAAATGCCGCCTGTTTAGATTATTTTAAATTTTAATATAGTTTTTTTTTGCTATCACGATATAAGCTAGATTGTTAAAACAGAAGAGAAGATATCTTTTCTACACAGCTATATACAGATAAGCGAATGTACGTTTAAATATAGTTCTGACCATAGCGTGAGGCGAAATAGCTATCAACTATATCTTATAAAATTTTATAGGTCAAAAATACTTTTTTTTTCACGGTATTATAATGGATTCTACCGAGTAAATGACAATTCAATCAATACTTAAAAAAATGATAACTGTCGTTTTTCCCGCCAAATTTTTCAACTTCTATTTTTGAATACAAAAAAAAAAAAAGTGTGAAACGTATATATTAATGCAGTAGCAAATCAAGCAAAGAGAAAGCTATGTTTAATATGGAACAAGAGTACGGTAAAGTAATTCTGTGAAGGGAAAAAAGAGATGTTAGAGAGAGTGCACGATAAATAAAATAAAAAAAAGCTTATTTTGCTACGATGAGGTAAAAGCTCCGTGATATGTTGGTCTGGGGACCTTCGGGATTTTTTTTCAGCTTCCAGACAACGTATCGTACGAAGCTCACACATTTTTTGTTACCTCTGAAATAGCAGTCTGCACGAAGTATACAATATCAGTGTCGGTTTATCGTCGAATTTTAATAATAAAATAATTATTTCAGGTTTTATTACGTAACATATCAGCCAGAATAAAGCACGACGACAAGGTCTTGTGAAAATAAAATACGTTAGGTCGAAACTTTTAAAATATATTTGAAACCTTACATTTCGTATTTAATAAGACCATACAAAGTCCCGGTTGGAGCGTTTGGGTAAAGTAAAACTACTTGGTTTCGTACATTTAGATTTCATAATGTAAAACATAAAACGAAATAGTAATTTAAATATATATATGTAAAATAATAAAATAAAGTACTCCTGTACTAATTCTCTGTACTTTACATTAGCTATAATACAAATATTTCATTTTTTTTTTTTAAATAATAATAACACATTTTTTTTAGTACTTATTTCCACAATATATTTTTTGATCAGGACCGGTTTCGCTCATCGCGAGCATTATCAACTGATAGAATACAATTTACAAACAAGTCTATTTATACAAAACAAAAAATTAATTTGAGTTAATGGTAGCAGGTGTACAAAACCATGGGCACAAGAACTAGGAAACAATTTACATAAAATCATACAATATTGATACAAATAAAGTAAATTAGTATAAAAATTAAATGTTCACAATCACTTATTAAGAATCACAATTACAATCAATCTTGTGTCAAATGTGTTTTTATTATTTAAAATATAATCCCTTTCCATCAAGAAGTGACAAATATTTCAAATAATAAAAACACATTTTTTGTACTTATTTCCACAACATATTTTATGATCAGAACCGGTTTCGTTCATCGCAAGAATATTATCAAGTGATTAATATTGTATGATTGTACTTACAACTTGTATTACTATTGTATGATGTAAATGCCTGTAAAATGTGTCTTAGCTCTTGGACCCATGGTTTTGTATACCTGCTACTTTTAACTTAAACATTTTGTATAAATAGACTTGTAAATTGTGTTCTATCAGTAAATAATGCTCGCGAAGAGCAGAACCAGGTCAAAAAATATATTATGGAAATGAGTACTAAAAATGTGTTTAAAAATATCATGCCTTTCCATCAATCCATCAGGAATTGACAGTTAACACCTTAAAAGGGATTGAATTTATCATATCAACTGAATTACTTGATGAAATTTTTGAAAGTTTGCACGATTCCAAATGTTTTGTTACTAACGACCCGGGATCAGCTTTTTGGAATATACATGCATTGTTTAATATCATACAACTGCAATATAACCGACTGGTGCGGTTTTTTTCACTCAATGAATAAACAATTTGTTTATTGTATTGTATATTTGTTGTAGAGCTTAAAACATAATTCAGGTAAAATAAGTTTATAAAAACAAATTCTAACGAAAAATTAGAACTCAATTTTTTTACTTTAAATAATTGTAGCGTTCTATTTTTGGAAAATAGTTTTAAGATTTTATAAAAAATTCGCTAAATGTTTTGATAGTTTTTATTCTAAATTTAAATTTTATTTTAAATTTAAATTTTATTTTAAATTTAAATTTTATTTTAAATTTAAATTTTATTTTAAATTTACTATTATATATTACTTAAAAATAAGTCCAAGTAAGGACACGATACTGGTTTAGTGATATGTGAGAGGTGTGTGCCTTTAAAACGTTTTAATTTTAGATGCGTCAGTTTTAAATTGAACGTGATCGATCAACCAAGAGATTCAATTTTATATGAAAAGTGCATGGTTATTAATAGTTTTTTTATCAAACACAGCAAAAAATATATATAGTTTCTAGAACATATTGACAATATAAAAAAACAAAAATGCATCTATAGTTTTACTATATTTTATGCATTTTATTTAAAACGACGACCGGTTTCACTGAATTGAAAGTTTTTGCTTCTTTTCATTTTTTTATAACCTTGTAATAATTGTCACTTCTTGGTGGAAGGGCATGATATTTTAAATAATAAAAACAAAATTTAGTACTATTTTCAAAATTTATTGTATGATCAGAACCGAATTTGATTAGTTGATAACGCGATGATCGAAACCGTTCCTTATCATAATATAATATATGTTGAGTCACATAGTACTTAAAAATGCATTTTTATTATTTTAAACATCATGCCTTTCCAACAAGAAGTGACATATAACACTTTAAAAGTTTTTAAAATACACATAATTAATTTTTAAATATTAAAATATTAAATTTGATTTTTACAACTTTGTAAGATTCCACATTTTTTGTCACTAACGATCTGGGTTTCGCCTTTCGGCATCTTCAGGCATTATATCGTACAAATGCGGATGCATTCGTAAAAAGTTGTAAAAATCTAAATTTGATATTGAAATTCGATCAAGCACCTTAAGTCGATATCATAAATTATAATATAAGGTCAGTGAATAAGTATAGCTTGACTTATTATTTAAATGAAATTAAATTTTTAATATGAGTAAGGTGAAAAAAAACAGGTGTTCATCACTTCTGAGATGTACAAGTATAATATATATATTATTCAAATAAACCGAAATCTGTACGATCACAGTTGTTACGATTCTATAAAGCCGAAATAGCTTTTAACTGTATCCTAGTGTATTTTTCCTTTTACGATATTAATAAGTACTGTGTTTTGGATTGTCGTTTTGGTTTAGTGAAATTATATGAATTCGAAATTCTTTTGTTGCAAACGGAACATTTCGACGTCAGTTATCTAAGGATCTTGGTTCAGTTTATAGTGAAACACGCCATTTCCTGTGCAATAATAAGCCCTTACCTGAGATTAGATTTGAAATTTTGATAATGAGGACCTAAATATACTAAATATATGACAGCCACAGCTGGCATGCAACATTTAAGAAATGAACTAAATAATAGATCAGACGATGGCTGGAGCCGAAATAGCTGTCAACTATATCTTATAAAAAAAATGTAAAACTAAAATACATTACTATTTTTTTCACCGTGTTTAAATGTTTTTATTGAAATTAAGCAAACAATTATTTGTTTTAAAAATAATTTATAGGCTTTCGTCTTTTGAATTTGTTAACGGTTTATGGTAGAAATAAATCAAAAGTTTTACATACATCAAAGCTAGTGAGGTTTTATCAAATATATGCGTCATGGAGTTTATGTTCTATGATTTTACCTAACATGGAATATAGCGAACCCAATCAAGTGAAGTGGATACGAAACACCATGCAGAAAAATTATTAAATACCTATTCGCATATACCAACAAGAAACTTTTATGATTTCATCAGTGGCGTGGAAAAACGACCATTTCAAATTAAATTCATCGAGTGTTCATTTTAAACTTAAATCAAGAATTGAACGTTTACAAATTTAGATTAAAGACGGCACTAAATAATTAAGAATTATTATGTTAGATTGAAAAACCTTACATAATACTTCAACAGTAATATTCACGTTTTATTGCAGTGATCATTTTTAGATTAAAACGATAAAGCTCGTCATCAAACGGTACTTCTTATATTTTTAATAGAAAAAAGGACACTTTTTAAGATAAATATTTAATATTATTTTAATCAAGTTTTAATCTCATGAACCATTTAAATTATACTTCTCTGACTAATTATATTTTTATGTAATTAAGTAATTGTTTAGGTTATTGCGCTTTATTTTAATATACTTAAAAAAGGCTAACGAACGCGGTGTCAAGGTTGACGACGACATTCTACTGAATCTCAGTTGAAGGAAAATATTAGCACTATGATTAATTTTTAGGTTTTTACGAAAATAGTTAACAATAATATATTTTCTTTATTTAATATAATATATTTTATTTAATATAAGTTGGTTGTCCCACCTTCACCCGTTATGTGTATGCAGCTGTTGTTACACTGCCGCCTTCCATAATACTAATAAAAAGAATCGATTTTACTCCTCATATTCTTGGCCCGATACGGAGCTGCACGGACCGATCGTTAAACCATGCACTATTCTGCTTAAAAGAAGAGAAAAAAAAAGAAAGAAAAAGAAAATGTGAGTTGCTCAGCCACTTAGTCTACGTGATATTAGGTATCCTGTGTATCTGTGTACTGAAAATCCGAAGAGTTTAATGTGCTACGCGTTAAATCTAAAGACGAACCGAGAATGTCTCGTTCCCCGTATGATCTTGCAAATTTATCGAATGCCTCAAAGTCGACCTTGGTTGATACTAAGTCAGCGTGGCCTATTGGGCCCGTATGAGGACGGACCACAGCAAACAGCTCTGTACGTTCGGCATTCATCTCGGGACAGTCCCACAGTACGTGATTAGCGTCCTGATGGTTGTGTCCACAAGTGCAATCCGGCCTTTCAACCAATTTGCCCAGCCCAAATAGGTTGCCGTTGAACTTGCCATGGCCTATTTTTTATTCAATAAAAAATCATATTCAATGAGACACATTATTCACTTAATAAAACCAAACATTGTTTGCTATTTTTTCTTTTATATTTAATCTTTGCAGCTAAAAACAAACTAAGAAGTTATTTCACTTAAAAAATATATCTTTAAAAAAGTGGTAGACAGTTTTGAAATTACAGCTATTTCAATGAAAATACTGTTTTTTTTAAATTTCTCTAGATCAAATTCTAAAATTCATAGGAATAAAGGTTAGAGAAAAAATATAACTTCCTCTGAAGAATCCAATTCCGTATTTATTATTCATTTATGCAGAAACTCATAATAACCGATGCTTGCATTGTTTTATTTTTTTGTAGGATTAAATCAATGACCAGTCTATAAGCTAATAGTAAACAAATTCGTTTATGTGCTTTGTTAATAAAATTCATAATATTCTTGATATTATTCGTTTTTTGTTATTCGAAAAAAACCCGTCATTAGCCGTCACTGCATCGCTTTAGCGTGAATCCTGGACACGCCTTTGAGGCTCAAAATACAGTTAGGGTTGCGCCAATGCATCATCACATCATCCCAATCAAAATTAAGGCGTGTACCCTGTGCAACGTAGCTGCATTTATCGCAGGACGGCATAGTTAAAACAATAGCCTTGATACATACATAGCACGAGAGGGAACAAGCTAAAACAATAAGATCGGGTACGTCTCGATGGCTCTCCACGACAAGGACTCGGCGGCCATCTTTTCAAACTTCAAACAAACTAATAACAGTGAGATGCAAGATGGGACATGCAGGGTCGCTAATTTCGTACATATAGATACGAACAAAATTACAAATTCACAAACAGGACTAGCAATATTTTTAAAGAATGACGCTATTTTATATTATCTTTCGAGACTGAAATTTGAATATAGTCAAAAAATATCCTGCATAAAATTTTATTGAATGTGAAATTATGTAATTTATGATGTCGACTGAAGGTGCTTGATGGAATTTTAATATCAAATTTGAATTGTTACAATTTTGTACGATTCCACATGTTTTGTCACTTACGACCCGGGTTTCGCCTTTCGGCATCTTCAGGCATTATATCACACGGATGCAACAGAACTGACGGTCAACAGTTCTGTGACAAAACATGAGGAATCGTACAAAGTTGTAAAAATTCAAACCTAAGCTGTATATACTTTACCAAGAAGAATTACTTGCAGAATCTCTGATGTTTCCTCTCGAAATTGTCATTTGTCGTTATTTTACGCATTTCACAATTAACCTTAACAACTATTTAGTTAAGTTGGTAACTATAAGTGTGTTCGTTAGATTACCATTAAAGTGTTTTAATCCTCGTGTGAAAAATTGTAACTGCTATTTTTGCATTAAAAATATGAATTTGATTACATAGTAATTAGAGAGGATACATCCGCGCAATAATATTATTTTATTTTTTATCGAATAAATAATTACTAGACTCATGGCGTATATAAATCAAAACTTCACTGAAAATAGTATATTTATCTGCTTCGAATACAGCATAAGCATAGCATCGGTAAAAAATATTATCATTGGTAAAATCCTGAGTAACTCACATTTTTATTTTGACAACCCTGAAATGTTTTTTTACTGAATGATGGCGTGCAATCGGGACAATCATGAGGCGACTCACAAGATGGCGGAAGCCGGCACGAAAATAAAATGGCGGCACGACTTGCGAGAAAGCGGATTTTGACAACACAATTAGTTTCTTATGGCGGTGAGATAATTAGCAGAAATTTTGACAGGATATATGTTTATAATATTTGTTAATATATGCGTAAAATAACAAAGTTTAATAATATTTAACGCCTATTGTTTAGTATAATACTATTTATGTTTAAGTGTTTAAGTAAAATTGCTCAAATTGCTTTTAAGACATCATTATTTTAGAATTTCTACATTGTAGATAGAAAAATAATGTCGAAAAATGTCAGCAAAGTATTTGAAATTTATGTCAAATGACGTGTTATACGACAAGGAATAAAAAAAACTTTCTCACTGCGAAACAAAAACACTCCAAACAAAAAACAAAACAAAAAGTCACACAAAACAAAATTCCGCAATTCTTTGCGTGAAAATTCGACGGAAGGAAATGACATGTGTAAGACAAGGAAAAGTTTTTTTTTCGCTGAGGACATCGAGAATGATGTAAATATAACGGCAAATAACGTAGCGCCGGAGCAACAGGGAGGGCGGAAGTGTTCACAGGGCGGGACCCTGTCGGCGAAAACTTTTCAAAAGCTTTGGTCCGCGACAGGACAGTAATGTCCGTTTTAGTCTGAACTGAATTCCGTCTTCTGAATTTTAAACAAAAAAAATCCGACTACGCGAAATAGGAATATGTGTTTACGGCGGATATGCTTGTAACTTTGTGACAGTTCTTTTTTATATGAATAAAAGTTTAGAATTAGTTTCACTACTTGTGTAAATAATGATAAACAGTATTGATGTACAGAGAGCTTAAAAAGTTCACATAAAGCGAAGCAACACAGTTATTAAATCTAATTGTTGAGATCAAATAGTAATTGTGAGGTTTATAATAATCAAATTCATATATCGTACAAGACAGTAATGTTTATACTTAATGCGAATACTTAAGCTCAAATGGTATTCAGATTATGTATTTACAATATTTTGCGTTTACAATGTAACAATTGATTTTCAAAAAAAAAAATACTCAATATGACGAAATTTCAAAGTAAACGAATGGGTGTATTTTATCGTTTTTTTTTCAAGATTTTATAATTCCTAAGTTCGCTACCGATAGAAATTGCGGTAACCGAATGTATAATATGTATAACAAAGGAAAATCACCATGCTGTAACATATATGCACATGCCGTTTGATGGTTAGATATTTTAAGTAACAATTGTTAGTTTCTCCACATAATGTAATATTTCTTAATAAAAGATCAACTATTATCACTCAACTTACTAATTAATCATTAACGTTTATTATTTTATCTAGCGGTCTGTCTTAAAATGGTGGGAATGATAATGTTGTTGTATAAAACAAGCATACTCGGTATGAAATACGAATTAAATCAATGGTTTATTTTTACTATAATAATACAAAAGTGAAAAAATAAGGATTATTTTGTATTAGTTGTTTTTCTTTTGGTGCTATAAGTCGTCAATTGTTAGACATAATCGGCAGATCAATGGATTAAATTTCCAGGAAGAATAGATATTTTCAGCGAAGAATTATGCATATTGTTTGTAAGTTTTCTATTTGGGTTTTTAAATAAATAATATTTTAATCAATTTTTAAGTGTTTAGTTGTTATACGTTTCCATTTTATTTGAAAATACATCAAATAAATATGTTACATACTATTTAAATGTTCCCCATTTGTTTGCGCATGGGTCTTAACAATTTTGATAAGATAATTTGAATTTAATCATAAGTATGATGCATGCATTTGAATGTGCACAGACATCAAAGCCTCGCGAAGTTATGAAGTCTCTTTATAAATACGTATATCAAATTTGAACTGTCACTACAAACTCAAAACACTGTCAAAACCAACTGCGATACGACATTATGTCAACTGGGAACGGTTGACTTTGCGATGTGAAAAGTGCCGCAATGTGTATTTATTTCGATTTGTATCTTTGACTTTATTCAGCACAACACATCACCTAACATATAAATAGATTATGTTTATTTCGTAAAATTTTACATCATTAATTCATAGTAGTTTATTTTAAAAAATCGTTGATATTAACCATTGCTGTATACTCAGTACAGACAGCGGCATACAGTAGAATTAAACAGTAAATTTGTTAGTTTTTATTATTTAAAATATCATGCCTTTCCATCAAGAAGTGACAGTTAACACCTAAAAAGTGAAATTTGTTAGTGATAAGCAAAAAAAAAAGAGTTAATAGATTTATGATTAAATTTAAATTAAGAAATATTTTTATAATAAATGAAGTTTTTGAATGTAAAAATTGTGCTTATGACGTATTGTAATCGGTATATTTATATTAAATATCTTAGGAGGTGTTGGTATACTTAAGGAAATTCTCTGACTATACGCTGAAAAAAATATGCATAACAACAGATGTCGTAGAAAAAAATACATCGGGAAACGTCCGCCAGAATCTTTTACGCTTTACAGCCTATATTGAGACTAAAAATTTGTTATGGATGAATCGTAACTTAATTTAAGTCTATCAATTGTTTTTCATTCATACATGTACACTAAAATATATTAATTTATTATTTTTACTACGTAAAAACGATTTTTATATGCCAGCAAACATTGTAAATTGCCAAAGATATCAACGGAATAAGCTCAGATAAAATTTAAATCAACACATTTAAAAAATATTTGTGTGAAGTTGCTCTCGCTTACGTAAATAAAATATATAAAGAATATTTGAATTATGTAATTAATAAGGTATTGACTGGTATTAAGTCCTTTTGACCAAATTATAATTGACTATCGATATGTTTAAGGAGTCAGGAGAAAGGACTGGGCAGTTACAGAAGTGAAACATACTTTTTTGTAAAAAGATGACTAACCGCAGTAATATATTACAAGAAACAAATCAGAAGCGGTTTTTTAAAATAGTTTTATGCGCGAATTTAAATAATGTTTGAGAAATATATTTTTTTTTGTTTCATCGCTAAGAAACTTAAAACATGACTAATAATACATCTGACGGCAGTTCTAAAGACAGGCAAACTTTATTTCAAAACAAAGCCAAAGATTTGTAAATAAGCAAGAATAAATATTTCAGCTGCGGCATGATTTCTGAAATAAATTTATTGTAAAATAATCTTCTCTCCGACAGATAAACCGAGACAAAAATCGAAACAAAGAAGCGTCTTGGATATCCGAATTTCATTTTATATCATGTCAATGTAGGCGGTGATAAATATCAAGGGTCATGACAAGTATTATCAATAATTTAAAAAATATTATATTTATAGAAAATCGTGTGTAAAAGACTAAAACGGAAAATCCTACTTATTAACAAACAAAAGGGCATATTTTATGCGATAATCTTATTACATTGCTATTGTGAAATACGTAGTTAAATAAAAAGTGTGTTTAAGCAAATAGCATTTTCAATCCGTTCTCTGGACTCTGTGAAGGAAAAATATTATCTTTATATATAAAAGTCAATATATGTGTGTCTCACTTTAAAGTGTCACTTCTTGATGGAATGACATTGTAAATTTTATTCAATCATTTGATAATACTCGTGATAAGCGAAACCGGTCGTGACCGAAAAATATACTGTGGAAACAAAAACTAAAAATGTGTTTTTTTTATTATTTAAAGTATGTGTGTCTGTTTGTCTTTTATGTATTAATACACCATTCATTCTATGGATATGAAACTTTACAAATTTCTTGAGTACACTCCCGCAAATGTTTCCAGCATACCACTCTCTCGCCCAAATAGTAAACAGATAGAATTATAACGACACTATTAACTTTTAAGGTGTTAACTGTCACTTCTTGATGGAAAGGCATGATATTTTAAATAATAAAAACACATTTTTTTAGTACTTATTTGCACAATATATTTTTTTTGATCAGGACCGGTTTCGCTCATCGCGAGCATTATCAAGTGATAGAATATAATTTACAAACAAGTCTATTTATACAAAACCATAGGTACAAGAACTAGGAAACAATTTACATAAAATCATACAATATTGATACAAATAAAGTAAATTAGTATAAAAATTAAATGTTCACAATCACTTATTAAGACTTCGACTTCACATGTATTAATTTATTTTGTTCCATTAAGTAGTGAGTGTGGGTTATTTTCGTCATTAAAAATTTCCCACTCCTAACTTCCTTATTGATTGTTCAGAGCTCCTAATGGTAATTCTTAATAAGTGATTGTGAACATTTAATTTTTATACTAATTTACTTTATTTGTATCAATATTGTATGATTTTATGTAAATTGTTTCCTAGTTCTTGTACCCATGGTTTTGTACACCTGCTACCTTTAACTCAACTTAATTTTTTTGTTTTGTATAAATAGACTTGTTTGTAAATTGTATTCTATCAGTTGATAATGCTCGCGATGAGCGAAACCGGTCCTGATCAAAAAATATATTGTGGAAATAAGTACTAAAAAAATGTGTTTTTATTATTGAAAAGACACTATTAACAACAAAATTGTTTGTTATCATAATGAGTTTCCTTGAATTTCCATACTCTGAGATCGCAACAACGCGCGACGGTTTAGCGAGTATATTATATTTGAATTAAGGCGGATATTTGTTTTGGAAATGAATTACATGAACTGTGTAGTAGACGGAATTTTTCTGTAAACGAAATACTATTTGTTTTATTTTGTTTATTAAAGTTTTCGTATATTTGCAACCCTGTCACGAATACGTTCGGTAGACAAGTATATATGCGCCGAGTCAACATCTGCTTCGGTGAAACAATCCAAGTTTTCCCACTAAACGTCAGGCAAACTGTCAAAAACACGTGTTGGATCATGGCAGGAGTTTGCCATTTCCATTGCTTTTCCGAAAGCTCTAGCAAGCTCTCCGCCTTCCCCCAAAAGCTACTGAGTGGATTTCCCGACGTATTCATAATATCATAATAACACACTCAATCCACAAGGTATTCTTGAAACATTAATATAATTAATGAATGAAATATTTGTGTAATTGTCGTGTTTATAATGAACGCTGTAAGCAGATAAAGACGCGAGAATTTGACGAGAAAGACTTAGCAAGGTATATTTCAAATTTCACGCTAGCGTTAATAATACTCCATCTTATTTTGAAGAGTTTCAACAGAATTTCAAATTTATAGAAACCTTAAATCAAAAACAGTAATGTACCTAAATATTTTATTATACAATATTGAATACACAAATAAGACATATTTAAATATATTATACAAAATATAATATTGGCATTTCACTTGCGATAAAATAAGAAGGCAAGTGTCTCAAATATATTATAAGTATTGATTGAATTTGCATTTACTTGGTAGAACTCCATTATAACACGGTGAAAAAACAACAATGAATTTTTTTTCTTCAAAATTTATAAGGAATATAGTTGATGGCTATTTCGGTTCTATGAAGCATGGGGGTTAAAACAGAAGAGATGTATTGTGTACTTTTTCTACACGGCTATATATTGATAGTTAAATGTACGTCTAAGCATGGTTATGATGAAGGCATAGGCTGAAATAGCTATCAACTATATATCTTATATGATATTAGAAGCACTTTCAAATTTTATTTAGGCCACACAGTGAAAAATAGCAATGTATTTTAGTTTTACACCATTAACAAGGTAAATAGTTGATAGCTATTTTGGCTTATGCCCTCATCGAAACTTTTATATACATTAACGGGCGTAAGCCGAAACTGATCGATATTATTGTAGATTAGTAGATCGATTCGAATCGGTCAGGGTGCGAGGAAGTTATAAGAAGTCATTTTGATTTTTCTGTTCAACGACCACAATTCTCGTGAGGACGTAAGCTGAAATAGCTATCAACTACAAACATTATAAAATTTGTAAAACTAAAATACAATGCTATTTTTTCACAGTGTTATAATGGAGTTACCAAGTAAATACTAATTCAATCATTTAATTTATCGGATTGACAAGACATTATAATGAGCTTCATAGTTGAAATTGCGTGTAACAAGGAGAGGTATAGTGTTAATATTCCAGAATGAATGTTTTTCAGTGTCGCATTACATCCGATAAACAGAAAATATTATAATTTTATCAGCTTAATCCAACATTTTTATTTTATTTCATATAATATTGAAATTATCAAGATTTCGTTTCGAATTTAAAGTTTTTTATTGTTTCGTTATGACATAAGGCATAATGTGTTTGCTACAAAGATGATGGATGTTAAAGTGTCCCCTTCTGTAATACCCCCCATTGAGACAATGTCGAAATATATAAAACGTTTTGCCCTTTCTTTGAAATATTGTACACACAATGTTTACCGACTAAAAAAAGGGGGAACGAAAACAAATATACCTGAATATGTTATTGCAATTTAAAAAGTAATTTCTCTTATAAAAATATTTGAAAAAAATATAAAACAGATAATTTTTAATACATTTTATTAAGTTACATACTAGAGCAAAAAAAATAAATGGGTTTTCAATACCATAATAAAGGTTATTTTCTGCGAAAAATGTTTTTAATTTCTTGAATTTCATATATGTTAAGTAATTGATAGGCATTTCTATAACTTAACATAATTTTGGTTTTATCTTCCTGTATCACAAATGTGTGTGTACAAAAACTATTTTAACGTTTTATTGATATGTAATTAAAATCTCTCAATTTTATCACATTTTCATAAGTCTCGGCAACAATAACATGAATGTCGCATTTTCGTTAACTGGTTCACTCAAATCAATGTAGGGACTATATTCAACCAAACAAGAAACTTGAAAAAAGAAGAACAAAAATTGTGCTTTTTATGGATTGTTAAAATAAATTGCATCGATGGGGATTTTTAAATAAATATTGAAAATATGAGAACATTTTGTTTGTTCCTTTTCGAAGTATTTACTTTCATCAATTCTATAGCAGAATATTTTAAGGTCAAATACTTTCTGTAGTGAAATTATTAGAAAATAAGATTTTTTCCGAATTAGGTACATTGCTCACCAAAAAATATTTCCGAGAAAAGTAACAATGTATCTTCTTACAATGTAGTTCTACCAATTTATCAATAAGAAAAATTGTTTTATATTATGTTCTTACTTAAAGCTGATATTTGAACGTAGATCCAAGTTATATAATTTTGAAAAAGAGTGAAATAAAATATCGATTATTGATTTCATGTTGTATACAAAAATTGGTATATTTTATTAAATCTATCAGGTATTTGATAAATATGTATGTATTCCTTTTAATATATACTGTGAACTTAAATATATTTAAGCAAACATCATTTAGTGTACAAATCTTAATATTTAACCACTAGCACGCCAACGACTCACTAATGAGTCGCACACTTATTCACTCCATACGCCAATGACTCGCCGGTGAGTCCGCGTGTGTATCAAAAATTTGGTCGGTCTTTTGAAATTGATAAAATATCGATTCCAGCATATTATGGAGATTTTATGGATAACATGAATTCCATGTCGCTGACGTGGCGCGATATAAGTAATATTTCGCGCTAGCAGCCAAGTGGTTAGCGTCTGTTAAATATACAAATGTTAAGAAAACATTGTCTTTGAATAATAATAAATAATGTATTGTGTATTTTGACCTGAAATTGAATCGTTTTAAAAAAAATACCTCTTTATTATTGAGGTAATGGTATGAATTAAAAATAAATAAAAATATATTCAATAACATTAGCAGCATAAATTTCACTTTCTTGTGTTAATAAAAAATGCAAGATCTAAAAAAACTATGATACTTTTATAACTTTTGAAATTTAAGTCGTTGAAAAAAGTTTTCAGCATTAATAAATACTACAGAAAACTGTCGTCTTGCATTAGTTGATTAAAAGTCACTTTTTTAATAAAGTGTCAGTAACTTGGCGAGAAGATTTGCAAGATATCAAACAACGTTTGGGAAAGTTTTCTTTTGAGCCAAAGGGATGAGATAGAAGGCGCGAAGTTTGAAATGTGTGTGTATATATATTTTAGAGGCAGTCTGTTATCTTCTTCGAGAGGTTTCCATTAATGTTTCTGCGAAGTTTGACGAAAGCTTACTGCTGCAGACTTCAGAGCCTAACAATTCACGCCAGAAAAATTGCATAATTTTCATTTGAAAATAAATATAGTGAAAATTAGCAGATTTTCTAAACAGAGCTTTGAAGATCGCCTTTAATCAACAAGGTTAACTTACTTGCAAAAAAGCTGCGAATCATAAAAAACGACATCGTTTTTTTTTCTATCCATTGCACGTAAATGGTATATATTTAATATCAAAATTATACAATGAATCCTTCTTACGACAAATCTTACATGTACATTATTTTCGAAACATAGATTTTTAATTAAAAATGCGTAACTTATAAATACAATAAAAAGTAATATTCAGATGATTTATGTGTTTTTTCAATTTTGTGTTTTTTTTAAAATCAAACTTGCTTTTGTGAAAATGCACTGCAGAAAATATATGTCTAAAAGTGTAGAGAAGCTCAATTCATAACGTCAAACTTAAATAATATAACAAGCAATTAACAATATTCTAAGAAACCTCGACTTTACGCTTAACGTTTTTGAGGGCCAAATTTCCGTTGAATAACTATAAGCCACAAGCAAGTTATAACGATAGTTGTTTTGTAAATAAGCCTACTCTATCAAGCGTAAAAGTGGAGTCAAGACGTCTATAAGACGCCGTGTGAAGTTGGTTTAGAGTTTAGAAAGCAATATTATTTAGTTATAAACCAAGATCATACGATTTATTAATGAAGTAAATTATTTGTTAATACAAACTTGCTGCAAATTTATTATACATTGGCATTACGCGTGAAAATTTGAAGAATAATATTTAAGCAAGAATTAAACATTGATTAACAATTCTGTGATTTTTCTTAGAACGTAACACTTTCCTCGTATGTCCGTCAACACAAATCTTGTCGTATTTGAAACTGTAAAAAGGGCACCAAATATAAACAAGAAGATTTTAAATAAATTCATACATATCTATATATTATACTTTATGATGTTGACTAAAATTCAATATAAATTTGACTTAACTTGAAACTTTGTACGATTCCACATGTTTTTCACTACCGTCGAAGATTTCGTCTTTTGACATGTGGTATTCTATCACACGGATGCAAAAAACTGACATATAACGAATAGTTTGCATTGGTTAACATTTGTACTTACAGAAAATACTAATTATAACACGGTGAAAAAAATAGAAATATGTTTTAGTTCTACAAATTTATTTTTTTAAGATATAGTTGATAGCTATTTCGGTTCCCGCCATTATCAGAACTATGCTTAAACGAATTTATTGTTTATCTATATTTAGCTGTGTAGAAAAGGTACACAATACATCTTCTCACTTGTTTTAATCCTAATTATATTCTTTCTACTTCTTTTTTTGCTATGCAGTTAACAAGGCATCACTTATGTCGTTAATTTAATTCATTATATATTTTCGGGGTGCTTAGTAAATATTTTAGATGGTTTATGTCTATAAATGGTTATTGACATTAAATACATTTTATTTGCAATTTTAAGCTTTGAAGACCTCAAAATATATAAGTCACAGTGTCAAATGTATAAAGTTTTGATAGGTGAATCAATTTCTAATAAATGTCAATTTTAAAGCACTTATTTCCACATTATATTCTATGATCAGGACATCAGCCCACGCAAGTATTGTCAACTGATAACTAAAATAAATACTTAAAAAAATGTGTTTTTATTGTTTAAAATAGCATGTCTTTCTAACAAGTGGCAGTTAACAATCTAAAAGTGATTAATGTATGTGTAAACAATTTGAAATTAAATTATTTCTTGAATATAAAAATGTTTCATTTAAGATATTGGTACGCCTTTGAAAGGGGAAAGTTGCGAATGTGAGGCCCGTTGAAGTTAAAGAAAAGAGTGATTTGGGAGAAATTGGAAACGCCAAAAGGAAAAAGTAGGTGTGAAGAGAGAAATAGCAAGAACGGCGGTAGATAAAACTCATTGGCTCGGTTAAACTGTAAGAAAGCCATCACGGCACCAGTGTTTCACAATGGGTCGTGGAAATTGGAGTAATTCTAACATTTATCGAAGATTTCCAGTTTCCCCAAAGAGGCTTTTCTTCAGAAAAAATATTCTGAAGAATCAATGAAAGCGTTTAGGTTGAATAACTATTATACCACACGAAAGTTACGCTATTCTTTCATTTTTGTGAAACAGTAATCAGATTAAAATTAAAAAGTTTTTCGGCTTAATATATAAAGGAATTTTGTGCTAACCCGATGAAGTTTATAAATTACCTTATTATTTCACTTATTGAGTATATATTCGTGCCATGTGTTTAAATTAATTATGATGCATCTGTAGGTAAACGTTATCGAAACATTGATTGATTTGGCATTTACTTGGTAGACACCATTAAACCACGGTGAAAAAACAGCAATGTATTTTAGTTCTATAAAATTTATAAGATATATACAGTTGATAGCTATTTCGGCTTACACCTTCAACAGAACCATCTTTAAACGTAAATTCACTTATCTATATATATATAGCAATGTAGAAAAGGTATACAATACATCCTATATTTTGTTCTGACACTCTTGTTTCATATTGTACTAATAAATTCTGAAATTCGGAGAATTGATATTATGCATTTCTCGCTTTGCAATTTTTCACTGTGCTATAATGGAGTTCTACCAATTGAATGTCAATTCTGAAATGCATGATATTTTAAATAACAAAAACGCTTTTTTAGTTCTTTTCCCACAATATTATCTTGACCAGTTTCGCTCATCTCGAGCATTATCAAATGAAAGAATTTTCATTCTAACCGCTTCAAGTTGATAAAGAGATATCTATAAAAAATACTGAAGAAATAACTTACATAATGGCTCAATAGAAGTTATAAGTATTTTTATTTTTGATTATATGTTACACAAAATAAATGCAAGGTATTATAGCTTTATTTCATATTTTTGTCGCGATTTATATAGAATTTTGTACGTGCTGTAACGGAATATAGCTCATTCATGAATAAAGAAATATATTGATAAATTGAAAGTAAATGATTTGGCGCGTGTTTACATTTTCTCCGAGCACGTTTGACAATGCAGAAAATGATTTTTACAAGCATATCACACGAGCGTCAATATATGCTCAGAACAAACATGCATTTTGCCGAAGATGTAAACGAAATTGAGTGATAGATTGGAAAACACAACACGTATTTTAAATGCTGGAAGAATGTAGAATGCTTCTTAAAGAAACGATTATAAATTAAGTAAAATTCGTTTTTAAATGAGAATTCTCAGTTTACTTTGGTAAAAATAAAATTAACTGATTATCAATGTAATAAATCGATAAAAAGATTTGAGAGGTAAGCAATTAAGTTAGAAGAATCTTTACTACTGAAAGAAGTTATTAAATTGACGATTATAATCATATGTACGTTGATTGTTACTTAGCGTAAAGTTTTATATATAATAAAAGACACTATACTGATATATTTTTTAAGAGTACAGTAAATCACAAGAGAACAATGATAATGGTCACAGAAATTAAAAAATATGGAGTAAAAATAATCACAAAACTTAAGTTCGTAGCTGTTTTGGTAAAACCCTGTCGATAAAAGTAAAATCAGCGTTATTTTATGAGGAACAAAATATCTAAGAGTTCTTCGAGTAAAATACAAATACTATCGGATTTTTTATATTTTATTTTACATAAAAATATTTTTCTGAATATTGGATCTTATCTTTTTTTGTTATATTTAACAGTCAATTTAAGCCCACAATAAATAATAAACTATATTTTATTAATCATGAAAGCGATATCCCCATTACTTTTACAATAGAATAAATAATTTTACCTGCCGTTCAACGAACTGGACGTGGATTATTCGATATCTTTGAAAATTGGAAAGAGCTTATTTTAATATGTGCCGTGCGTGACGATTACATTTCAATTTAGATATGAAAACGAATGCGGGGTTGTAGATATTAATTGATGATTCAGTACAAGTGATTGCTTACATACAAATAAAACAATCAAAATATGAATTATAGTAATGAATTCAAATGTAAATAATTAATATTTTAGCGGTTACGTTAGAATTACTTATTTAACGTTGCGAATCAAACGTCGAATTTAATATTTCAACTACTTGGAAGTGGTTTAAATAATTCGTAGCACTCACTCACAATCAATCGTTCAACGAATTGTATCGCGTGCAGGCGTATTTACTCACTATCCCCGTGTAGATATTATATTATAAAAGAGGGGAATGAGGTGCAATGGGTAACTATGTTGTATAGCGCTATTTTACCATAAATAATATAATCAATCGAAAACAAAATTCCTATATATAGGATAGATTCATCGGATTTTTTGTGACAGTACATTTTCATGATAGTTTTGTTATACTAAATTGCACGTGTTTGACTACGGGATTGTATGATATAATAATGAGTATAATAGTTGTATACCCGAGTAATTGTTATTGATTTATTTGGCATTTACTTGGAGGAATGCCATTATAGCACGCTAAAAAAATTGCAATGTATTTTAGCAATACAAAATTTATAAAGTATAAAGTAAATAGCTATTTCAGATAATAACCTCATCAGAACAACGTTTAAACGTACATTTACGTATATATATAGCAGTGTAGAAAATGTAAAAAATACTAATTTGATAATGCTCACCGTAAGCGAAATCGGCCCTGATCATAATATATTTTGTGGAAATAAGTAATAAAAATGTTTGTTATACAAAAAAACTTAAGGCGATGTCAAAAATAACTAGTATTGATTTAGGTTTCAGATAAAATGCAAAATTTGATCATTTCGGCTAAAATAATTAGCAGTTAAATATTATATTAAAAAATATCATAATACTGGCAGTTGGGTGAAAATTTCACGTAGCCGCTGATTTAATAAACCCGTAACTCGTTTTTCTTTTTTTTTTTACATCCGGAGAGGAAAACTTTCGCCAGTGGCAGTGTCATTCAAAGGTAAAACAAAAACGAAAACAGCAGTGGAGGTAAATTCATGCCGCAACTCTTTCTGCTGCTAATAATTAAGACAGATAGACTATGGCAGAATAAAAAACGGTAATAAAAGGGAAATAGCTCGTTTCTGCACTTCAAAATTTTACCCATTATCATAACAAATTAGTTTTTTTCCGTGCTAAATGTATGTTTACTGAAATACATAGTAGATATAGAGAAAACTACACTTTTATATTCAAACAAACCTTTATAACAAAAAATATTGCATCACAAGAAGAATTATTTGAGGCTTAAGCCATCACGTAATAAACTATTCAATTACAAGTAAAATCATTATTTTTTTTACGATGTTATAACTGTCCAACTTACTTGCATCGCCAGAGGTAGGTAATCTGACGCCAAACTGGCTCTCTTTGTTAACGCATTGACAGAACGTTGACAGCTTGCAAAGTAATCTCGTGTTTCAAATACTAGTTAATAAACTTAATCATTACTTACTATTTCGTATCAACAGTGTTTCATTCGTATGAAAGAAATTCAATACCAAATTGTTTACTATGAGTATGCATTGATTTTATAGAATACGATCGAGAATCCGCGGTATGCATTGCAATGACACTCAAAGAAAGATAATGTTTGTGTTAAAATTCTGTGAATCGAATTGCTTTCGGATACACAATATTTTTTGTTTATCCGTCTGTTGGGTACA
Organism: Himalopsyche japonica; assembly: GCA_028555115.1. NCBI lineage: Eukaryota > Metazoa > Arthropoda > Insecta > Trichoptera > Rhyacophilidae > Himalopsyche > Himalopsyche japonica. Next base: position 28,260 of record JAHFWJ010000201.1, read on the forward strand.
AGAATAAATCGGAAGGTTTTACGACACGTGAGCAGACCACATAAAGCTGACCATGTGAGAAACATATACATATATTCCAATGCATTAGTAGATAGTTCTTGCGATAAACGAAACTGGTACTGATATCATGTGCAGAATAACCCAGAAAAGTTTGATCGCAATCAAATTAGCGGTTTAGGAACGCATACGGTACGAACAAACAAACATTTCATTGTTTGAATTGGCATTTACTTGGTAAAACTCCATTATAACACGGTGAAAAAATAGCAATGTTTTTTACTTCAACATTTTTTTTATTAGATATAGTTGATAGCTATTTTCACCATGTTATTCATTTTTATATGTATAAGATTATATTTTTATATTCTTCAAATTCAAGAATTTTTTCACAAAACATCACGTTCATAAAATTGGTGTTTTCAGCATTTAATACAAATTATAATATGGAACGAATTGAAAATTTTAAAGCTATTGCTTGCATTCATTGCAAGTGACTACTACAAGTTTCATTATTGAAATCAGAAACACATTTGATACGATTTATTAAATCAATGTGAACATATTTTAAATTAATAATTACTAAGGGTTTATAGTTGAATGATAAACTTTACCTTCGATATATATTATACCTCTTGGCAATGTATCTTGGCAAAGTTCTGGTCCGTGATTAGGGACGTAATGGCAACTATCGTTTCTCCTTAAAGTGGGACCCTATTCACTAACATTATAATCAACTCACGGCCATTACTTTTCCTCGTCTCCGAGGAATCAAACCGCAGTACCTTCGGTTCTGGTCGAGAGACCCAACTAGTGAGTGAAGATGTGCATGCAGTTGTAACGGTGTTATAAATAATTTGCTTAATATTATGGTGTTTTTGAATAGGAACATCAATTTGATTTGGTATTTTTTTTAATAAATGCTTGTATAATTCCGATGAATTAAACAGTAACTTTATGGAAATCAATTAAATAATACAAAATTAACACCTTTGCTATAAAAATTTTCACACATACTTCATTAAATTTGAATTTTCACAACTTTGTACGATTCTACATGTTTTGTAACTAAAGACCCGGGTTTCGCCTTTCGGTATCTTTGGGCATTCTATTCCACTGATGCAGCACAAATGACAGAATTTGATATTGAAATTCCATCAAGCAAAGTCAATCGATATCATAAATTATATCATACTTCATTAGTTTTATATTAAATTTTATATAGATGTCATTTATTTTTAATGAAGGATTTTCGAAAGGGTGTTCATGTGATAAAAAGAAAAAGCTTTTTGTGATTTTTCACGCTTTTTAAGTATCTACTTAAATTCAACATCAGCACTTTTGATATACTAATCATCAGTGGAAAGGCAATATAATTAAAAAATAAAAGCACATGTGCAACAATGTAAAGAAATCTTTCCACATTATTATAATTTTAAGATTAGGACCGGTTTTATTCATTGCGAAAATTATCAGATAATCGGTGACCTGGGCCTGATACTAATAAATAGAATATTATCTTGTAAAGAGATCCAAAAATTGTGTTTTTATTACTTAGATCAATTGTAGTAGTTACTTGCCTTTGATTTTTCCTCAGCATTGTAATGTTCGACTTAACGTTGAATTTCTACTTGATTAAACGATTGTTACTGCCAAGTTTTTAGGTTTTTAATGAAGTAATTAATTCATTACCTTTTGCAAAGGCGAGTATACGATTAGGTCGGATAATTTACAAATTTTTGTCATACATGATACGTGTGATTTTTCGCTAGGTAGAATCGACAGAAAATGATAAATAAAAGAGGAGTGTCATTCATTCATCGACGACTCCCAAATGCACAGCCCTGCTTTACATAACGAAGTCCCAATTAGTTGGGTGAGAAGGGTATTGTAGCAGTTCGGTCCAATTTGGACGAGCTACTCCCTATAATGGGTACATTGTAATCCGCAGGTATTTAACTCATTGTGGCTCGTTTCATACAAAACGGTGAAATAATGTTATTTAAATACTCTACACATATTAAATAACATATCGATATAACATTAATGTATTGTAGAACTACATTGTATCACATTTAAAAAATAGCAATGTCTTTTTATTCTACAAAATTTAAAGGGAAAAGGTAGCTCGCTAATTCGGCTTAGGTCCTCATCAGAATTATGTTTAAACGTACATTTACTTATATACACAATCAATTTTCTTTACCGTCTTAACATCCTGGTTTTATATTATGATAAAAAAAAATTAACGTGTTTTATAAAACACAAATAATAATGTATGTGAAAACTTTTCTCTCGCATAAACGCAGTATACATACGATAATTTTATTTACCTTTAGAACAATTAAGTTCATTTAGCATTTTAAGCGTTCATTACTATTTCATTAGTGTGGGTGTTATTTAACTTCTTTCGACGAACCTACATTGCTTCAAATCTATGATATCGACGGAACGTGATTGATGAAATTTCAATATTCAGTTCTATTGCATCTATTCGATAGAATGTATTAAGATGCCGAAAGGCGAAACCCGGATCGTTAATCACAAAAGATGTGGAATCGTACAAAGTTTTAACAATTCAAATTTGATATATGATATAATAGTTTCGTTTAAATGAAATTTATACAATTTTTAAAGGAAAATTTGAATTTAACGTGAAATATTATATACTTTTACAAGCTTAATTAAACAATAATTATTAAATTAAAAATATTGAACTATAATTTAAATTATTTAAAAAAAACTACCGAATTTTATTCTTTTGACTAAGTTAAAAATATTCAACACCAATATAATACAATTACGTATATTCCCATTGAAAACAGGCTTGCTTATAATTGTTTCTCACGAATAATAGAATAGTCAATGTGGTCCAAAACGCAAGTTAAATTTATACTATTATCAATAACTAAAATTAAATGGATCTTAAGCCATATTCAAATAAAAAATATTTAAGGCCATAAAGTAAAAGGAGTTGAAAGCGTCAGGCTAAAAGGGTAGCAAAAGCTTACGAGTGCTATGGGGTTAGCAACAATCACGAAAAGTTTTAGCCCGCTCTCTGCCAGTTAGCAGTCAATGATTAATGGTTGCTGACTCAAATTTGATGGCTTTTTAATTAGAATCCTCTAAAGCCTTAACTCAGGTGAACAGTTTCCGGAAAAGCTTTCCTAAGAATAGGATCCTTCAATTTCCATTTACCCTACGTCGGAAAATTTCTTATTAACGCATATATAAGTAAAAAAAATCACCATTAAGCCAATCCAATATTTTTAACAAAGATTTAATTTATTAATTAAATTAGCATTTAATCGATAGACTTACATTATAACACGGTGAAAAAATAGCGAAGTATCATATTTTAACTCTACAATAAAAAAAGGTTATTATTTTTTTTACCTATAAAACCGATTTTTAGTTGCTTGTTTTATTACTGTTGATGGCGTGGAATATTTTTATTAGAATATGGAATATTTAGGCTTATATAACACTTTCTATATTAAGTTTATACTTACGTAAAACACGAGAGCTGCAACTGTTTTGGAAACTAATTGATATTTATCTCGATTGCGATCAAATTTTACCTGCTTGTAAGATAATAAGTCTAAAATTGATGAATTATTTTGGTTGTGGTAATTATAAATGTATTATCATGCTAGAAGAACCTAACGTCACTTTGCTTATATTTATACGAATTTATAAACAAATAATTTGCGGTTTAAATGACAGAAAGGTGTTAAATGCGAAATTATCTAAAAACCATTTACCACAAAATTTGATCGATTTATTATGGCATTTTCTTACAAAAAGTGTCCGAGCGACTGACTAAAATCAATACTCAAGCATTGTATCTTGAAACGCCTTTAATAATATGAGATATTAAATGTTTATTTTCTGTTTTGTGAGCAGATTTGATTTCAAATTGATACAACGATAAAAATCAGTCATATAGTGAGTTTAATTTTTAAAAAATTGTATATAATATACTATAAGTATGTGACTACAAGTTGAATGAATTAAATGAAAATTATGCCTTCAAATGGTATATACATTCTGTGTTTAATATTATAATATATAATAAACATGAACACTTTTATGGTGAAAAAACGTTGTATAAAAATAAAGCTCAATTTTGAAACGGCTTATCCGTGAAAATGTGTATTTTCGAACCAATTTGGTAACCATTCCAAACAGGAAGTTGAAAACATCAACATATCATTATACGTGGTACTATTTTCGTAAAGAATTATGCGTGCACCTATCGGACACGCAACCTGGTGTACATACACATTTGGAATATTCTTGAGAAACGTAAAAAACTTCGTGAGAAATATTAAAATTCCAATTAAGTAAAATTGTTACACCAAATAAAGCGATTAGAACAAGTTTTAATTATTCAGAACGGGTCATTAACTTCACGATATTCGTGTTTTTACTACGTAGATTGTCGATCGACCAAATTTTGATCGGTATCTATGTAAGAAGTAGATTTTAATAGACAAGTTGAGATGTAGTAATAAATTATCTCTGATTGCTAGTATTATTTTTGACTTGCAAGCGTAAACCAAAGTTTTTTATTTCTTTTAACGGTAGAATATCGAACTGTGTTTATTTATAAATATTTTTTTTTTTAATTTTAAATACTAAAAAGTTGAACAGAAAACTCACATTAAAAATGAGAGGTTTTTCAATAGAATTTTCCAACCGGAATCGCTTGTTACACTCAAACCCTTTTTTGCAGATAGAATAAATATAGAAGGAGTAAGGTTAAAATAGGACTAGTGGTTAGTAACCCGCTTTCGTTACATATCGGATTAGTACAACGGAATAGATTCAGCAATTTTAAAATGTATACAAAAGAATCTCAAGATTGATTACTTACTAAAATAGAATAAAATTAGGTTTATTTTTATATTGGTAGTAATCAATGCAACTGTCACTTTTAAGGTGTTAACTGTCACTTCTTGATGGAAAGGCATGATATTTTAAATAATAAAAACACATTTTTTTAGTACTTATTTCCACAATATATTTTTTGATCAGGACCGGTTTCGCTCATCGCGAGCATTATCAACTGATAGAATACAATTTACAAACAAGTCTATTTATACAAAACAAAAAATTAAGTTGAGTTAAAGGTAGCAGGTGTACAAAACCATGGGTACAAGAACTAGGAAACAATTTACATAAAGATTATTGATTTACCATAATTGTAATTGTAATTCTTAATAAGTGATTGTGAACATTTTATTTTTATACTAATTTACTTTATTTGTATCAATATTGTATGATTTTATGTAAACTCAACATAATTTTTTGTTTTGTATAAATAGACGTGTTTGTAAATTGTATTCTATCAGTTGATAATGCTCGCGATGAGCGAAACCGTTCCTGATCAAAAAATATATTGTGGAAATAAGTACTAAAAAATGTGTTTTTATTATTTAAAATACAATGCAACTGTATTTCGCCGATCTCGAATTTTAAAGTATTTCCTATGAAATTATTTTATTCTATGATCTTAAAGTTGAATTAAGAGTATCATGTGGAATAGGCAGAACTTGGAGATGTCAATAAATAAATTGACATTTTATTAGCACAAAAATAATAAAACAACCAAAATCGTGACAGAAAAGAAAGGATACATGAACTTTTTGTCTGCTAAAAAAGCTTTTAATTTTTTTTTTAAATGCGTCCGTATAATCGATGAAAATCCGTTTTAGCACGATTATGATCTAAGCTTAGTGCCTTTGTAACAATAGTGACCAATTTTCTTTCAATTTCAATTGTCAAAAATAATTTTGCCAAGTGGCAATGTAATTCTTACGATGCAATCAGTGTCAAGCGAAGAATGTATGTCGAAATAGTTTATGTATATTTTATCTCTGAACTGACAAGTTTACTATGAATTATTATCAATGGCTTGGATTAACGGATTCAAGAATAAATTAATGGAATAATAAAGGAAGACATAACGCGTAAATCAGCGATAAAGGATAGTACGCGATTTCTGCGAAACGTTTCACGTTGAAAGATAATATTATTGAAACGCGTTCAATCTATCAAATAACGTAATGCAGTGAAAGCGAACGCGACCTAATATCGTTTATATAGGGCGAGACCCGAAATAAAGGGGGGCAAGTGCTGATGAAGATTTCGTACTCACGAAATGGTTTGTTCTGGGCGCCATTTTTTCAAAAATATTTTTGCATAAAATATTAATATGAGTAAACTTTTGAAATAACACCGAGATCGTAAAATATTTACACATTAATAAATCAATCTCATTTAACTAGCAGCAAATGCGTTTTTGTCAAAATTTTTGATTTTAAATTAGGACACTTCTAAACTAGTATGTAGGTTTCATGTTCAAAATACAATATGTTAAGCAATAACACGGTTAAAAAAATAGCAATGTATTTTAGTTCTACAAAAATTATAAGATATATATATATATATCAATTATATATATATATATATATATAATTGATAGCTTTATATCTTGTATATAGGCTGAAGAGGGATATATCTATGCATTGCTATTTTTTCACCGTGTTATAATGGAGTTCTACCAAGTAAATACCAAATAAAATCAATCAATATGTTAAGCAATTATACGATACATGATAAATTTTAGGAATATTTGAAAAACATTTTTGAATATTTAAAGTGCATCAAATTCATTAAAATACGCCAAAATATTTAATATTTTCATTCAAAATAACATATTATAAATGACGGCACGTCAACAATTTGGGCTTAGAAATTATTGCTGCTTTAAAAATCTGTTATGTTTAATTATGCGAGATACATAATTAGTTGATTTATTAATTGATTTGGCATTTACTTGGTAGAACTCCATTATAGCACTAGAATAGTTCTGACGATGCGTAAGCTGAAATAGCTATCAACTGTATCTTATAAAAAAAATTGTAGAACTAAAATACATTGCTATTTTTTAACGTGATATATGATTAGATTAATTGCCGTTAAGGTGTGGCTAAATGGTATACTGGCAATTGAAAGAACTATTTTTTTGGTACGTAAAACAAAAGTTTGGCATTAAAGACATACGCATTGTGGCTCGACCTTATACGTTTTCCGGTGGCGTTCATGTCAGCTGGCAAGAATGAAACGCCGTCCAAAAACAAAATTATACACCCCCAACTCCACCCCGTATAATGATCGTATTTACCGCTTGTAAATTAGTGGGTATACATCGAAAATTTCTAATATGAAACAGAAACTAGCTGCTATTTTTATGGGGGCAGAAAAACGCCGGCAACTTTGTTTCCTACTAATCAATAGAGATTATTTTTTATTATTATTTATTCATCCTTGACGAAACTTGTGTAAAATTTTATGTTCTTATATTATGAAGCTGTAAAAAAAATAACGATACTGCGCTGAATTTATTAAACTCCGCAACAATTATGTAAATATAATTAGCTTTCTCCGCTTCACGTGATTGTCAAAATCATACCGTTTATTTAATGCGTGTGATCAATTAGTGCTTTTTACGGAATAAGAAAGCAAAATTCGTAAAGTAAATTGTCTTTTTAATATATCAATGTGTAGTCCCATTTCAGTGATTATTCACAATTTAACCAAACCGAGTAAGAAACTCTTTAACAGTCCTACCATCAGATGTATAATATAAATCACGATTATGAAACTATCCAAACGCAACAATATTATTATTGCTCAAAATACTTTTCATAGAATGTCGCCTAGAATAACGTTGATTCCAAATCTCTTCAATTGATAAGTCGGATTTCTTTCTATTCGTTTGGATATTTTCGATTGCCCTTTTCAACAATATCGACAAAAAATAGGTAATATTTCCATATTAACAGCGTACAGAGATTCGCACGCACTATTTTTTGGCGTTGAATTATATGCTTGAAATATAAATATAATACAAAAAGCTCTAATGTAGTCATTCAATTTTTTAATAAAAGTTTAATTAATAAAACACGTCATCATTTGATAATGCTCGCTTTGAGCGAAAACAGTAAAGATCGTAAAATATATTGTGGAAATAAGTTCTATAAAATGTGTTGTTATTATTTAAAATATAAAAAAAACATTTAATAAAAACTGATTCCCTGCTTAAAAGACGATACATTGAATACCGTGATTTACATATTTAGGTCAAAAAAGCTTATACTTGTAAATGAAATGTATATGAAAATCATTTAATATTTTATATAAAACATCTTAAATGTTTATTTAACCCCACGAAAAAATAAGAATGAGTGAAATTAACTTCATCAGTGATGCCATTTTAATTACAGCATAAAAAGAAAAAGAAATAATACAATTTGTATTTTCTGTGTGAACAAATGTTAACCAATGCAAAGTACTCACTATATGTCAGTTCTTTTGCATCCGTATGATAGAATATCATATTTCGGAATACGACATCCTCGATGGTAGCGACACACATGTGGAAGTAATTATTAAAAAACGTGTTTTTTTTTTTAAATATCATGCCTTTCCATCCGGAATCGACTATTCCATTGTCTATTAATTTTTTTCTCATTGAATATATTTTCAATCAAACGGATTCCATAATAAGTGTGAACGATATAAAGAATAATTGTCTGTTTGTTCTAGCCAATGAAACGTTAAATTTAATTATAGAATAATAATTTGCCGCGTTACACAATTTTAAATTCGGCAGCGTTAAGTATTTGTAAACCAATAAGCCGCTGATACGATAGCTAGTACTTTGCAATGTCATCCGCTCAAAGTACCCTCTTTAAATCGCTACAAATCGTCCCGACACGAGGCGACGAAAGCGTATAATGCGAGGTGTCGAACAAATCCGTCGATCGCCAGGACAAGGCGCAAAGTATCAGACCAACGCTGCTGTTATTACTGCGAACTCGTACAAGAAAACTTACAAGCGCCGGGGGCGGGTGTCGTAGCGATCTACGGCTGAGCTACGAACACGCCTCTACGCCTCAGGGTCTGCGAATAAGTGTCATACCGAATTGGATTTTTCAGAGTTGTATCGTGTTAAATTATTATAAAAGAATCGCGTTATTATATGATAACATGACAGTCAATGGCATATAAATTCAATTGAAATAAACAGAGATGTTATGAATAATTATTTGAACCATTTTTATTATTACCAATATATCAAGTGTGGTGTCACTATCAAATTTGAATTGTTACAACTTTGTACGATTCCACATGTTTTGTCACTAAAGATCTGGATTTCTCATTAAGCGTAAATGGTCGATCACATTTAAGGTGTTAACTGTCACGTCTTGATGGAAAGGCATGATATTTTAAATAATAAAAACACATTTTTTAGTACTTATTTCCACAATATTTTTTGATCAGTCCGGTTTCGCTCATCGCGAGCATTGATAGCACTGATAACAAAAAGAAATGGTCGAGGTAAAGTGCGTATGTTTTTAAGCCCAATCTTTTGTTTTACCTCCAAAAAACAATGATTTATGATATCGACCGAAGGCGCTAAGTGAAATTTCAATATCAAATTTGAATTGTTACAACGTTTTACGATTCCACATGTTTTGTCACTAACGAGCCGGGTTTCGCCTTTCGGCATCTTCACGCATTCTATCACACGGATGCAATAGAACTGACGTACAATAAGCCGTTCGCAACGTCTGCATACCAAAGGTATTAATTACAGGAAAACACAAACCCTAATTGGCAGCTAAAACAAATTTGATAATATAGATCCAATAATAGTAAATAACTTTAGATAACAGATGCCATACAAAATGAAATCAACAAACAAAAGTAATTATTTCATCGCAATAATAAACGTACAATATCATTTTAAGTAAAATACTTAGTTATAAAATATAGTATGTATAAAATGAATAGTTTTTGCATTAAAATATGTCACTCTTTTCCAAAAAACGTAAGCTGTTGAAAATAGTGCAATTGCGAAGGAAATTTAATAGTGGGGAATAAAATATAATATGTATTTTTTAGAATTGTTAGAATAACTAAATATTATAAAATTAACGAATAATATTGTTGGAAGAATAACTGTTTCTCATTAACACCACATTCGTGTTTTACGTAAATTATCGGTTTTCCTTTTACCGTCTTACAATAATTTGCCAATTTCCTATTTGCAATCGAATCATTGTAAATATGAGCATATAGTCACATTTCAGCTAAAATAACAGCATATTATAAAGCATACTTGTTGACAATTTCCGTCAATCTTCGACCCTTACTACAAAGATGCAAACATTTAGGAGCTGAGTTTGAATTTACATTATGTGATTCATTAATAACGTGATTAGCGAATTGTGAATCTGTTTTTTTATTATTGAATGATCTTACATGTTCCTTAGCTCGAGTAGATATACTTCTATAGAATTCGGAGTTGGTTATAACAGCTGGAGATCAATAGACACCAATTATCACAAAGGATTCTTAACGATCAAACTAACATAATAATATCGCCACTTGTCAAGCCGTTGCACAAAGGGGTGGTCTAATTTGCTCCCTGAAGGACCACTTCCGTCCCACACATAATCTTATTGTCATAGACACTTATTGTTTCATTTATAATTTTGAAAATTTAGTGTCATTGTGTTTAAATAAAAAAGCTAGGCGGTTGGAAAAGGAGAGAGGAGATGTTGTGTACCTTTTCTGCACAGCTATATATAGATAAGCAAATGTTAGTTTAAGCATAGTTCTGACGATGGCGTGAGCCGAAATAGCTACCAACTATATTTGTTAAAAATAATTTTGTAGAACTAAAATACATTGCTATTTTTTCACCGTGTTATAATGGAGTTCTACCAAGTGAATGCCAATTCAATCAATAAATCAATAGATACTTATTGTGTTGTGCGGATTGTATAGAAGATTTGTAGTAATATTTTAAATTATTTATTTCTTGTAAGAAAAAAATATATAAATAAACAACCAAAAACAAATTGTTTAATAAATGTAAATGAAATAAAATATTTTTTGACACAAATCCTTCATTGGTTAAATCATGTAAAGAGCCCAATTTATATATTTTTTTAATATTACAATTTTACGAACAGCTTGATGCCAAAATGTTTCATGATGTTAATTTAATACTGATCAAAGACTTTTGGGCGTATTACCTGCGATAATGCTAAGCACTGTAAAACAAGTCTTGATAAAACAACGAGTTTTTGTTTATGAATAAAAAAATGTTTTCGGGTTGGCCGCCTTAGGTGAACGCCCATTCACCACTATCCAAAGGGTGGCAAAACGAGCCCTCAAAGGCACATAAATAAACCTGAGCGAATGGAAAGTAATATACATAATGACTCGATGATTGGGTCTGAACGATATCGTAGACCCTGATAATAACATGTCACTATCAGTAGCGTAGCTTACGTTAGCACCTTGATAAAAATGGTACATACACCAAAAAAAATGAAGGAGTTGATTAAAAATCTTCAATGTCATTAAGTCAATAATATCAATGACTGCACTGCACGCTCAAATAATATATTTTTGATTCTCCGTCAGAACTGTTGCGTCCGTGCGATAGAATGCCTGAAGATGCCGAAAGGCGAAACCCAGGTCGTCAGTGATATAATATGTGGAGTCGTACAAAGTTTTATCAACTCAAATTTAAAAAAATTTAAAATATTTTGTGTAATCAATTTGATAATGCAAATATGTTCGTTATCGAACGTGTTATCATTTATGCGTTCTTTTGATCCAAAGAGTAGTGTGTTTTAAGATATCGCCTGAAGGTGCTTGATGAAATTTCAATATCAAATTTTAATCGTTACAACTTTGTACGATTTCACATGTTCACGTCAGTTCTGTTGTGTGATAGAATGCCTGAAGATGCCGGCAAAACATGTGGAATCGTACAAAGTTGTAACAATTCAAATTAGAATATTAAATGTTTAATGAAATCGACTATGATCCAATAAAAACAATCGTTAAAACGATGCAGTAAAAATGAACATTAGCTGTTAAAACAAATATCCTTTGTTGGTAACAAGTACACAGACATACGATGGCGTGAACGATTATTTCATGAAAGCATCAATTTATACAACCAGTTTATTGATTGAATTGGCATTTACAACATATTTACATTGGTATACCTCCATTATCATACGACGAAAAATAGCAATGTATTTTACTTCTACAAAACTACTCGATCTAAGGGACAAATAAGATCATTCAATAGTAAAAAAACAGATTCACAACTTGTAAATCGCTTTATAAAAGAATCACATGATATAACTATAAACTCAGCGCCTATGTGTTTACATCTTTGTAATAAAGGTCGCAAGAAGACGGCTTTGGAACAGCTGAAAATCAATAGATATCAGTTGTCACACGATGTTTTAAATGAACAAACAAATATAAGTCGGTCGCCGCTCGTCAGACCATTGCGAGGGGCTTATACCTTCCCGTAATACACCATCTCCGTCCAATATTTAAGCTTATTGAAATCGCCGCCTGTTTAGTTTTACTTACATTTAAAAAAAAATAGTTTTATTACTAGCAGGAAATAACCTAGGTCGTTAAAACAAAAGAGAAGATGTATTGTATACCTTTTCTTCACAGCTATATATATATAAATAAACAAATGTAAGTTTAAACATGAGCGTGAGCCGAAATAGCTATCAACTATATATCTTATAAAAAAAAATGTAGAACTAAAATACATTGCTATTTTTTCAACGTGTTATACAACCAAGTTTTTTAAGTCCCTGAAATGAGCACTTCACTGTTACCCTGATGCCTTTAGTTTCAGCGGTAATATGAATTTACGGGGCTTTCAGTATGGCAGGCGGGATGTTAATGAGGCGGCAATTTTCGTTTGCACTGCATTACGCCGGATTATAAAAATAAACAACCGCCGACGATTATGCGGGCATTTTGATATCGCTGTTAGGCATAATTTAATAAATCTAATTTGTACTATACGGCGTTTCGATACGATAGCGACATTGCTTTTATTTTTTTCAACGTGTTTGCTCCCTGTGTGGACTATTTCGTCGGAATTTTTTGAATTATTGAAAAACTGTTATTAAGGCCATAAATTAGTTATGTATTAAGCCACACTTTTATTATTTTGTTATATTTTGTTCATCAGTCGTTTTCCTATGTTTGTTGTGCTTGATGTCATTACGCTGAGCGGTATGATTTTTTTATTTACGTCTTTTTTATGAAGGAAGTTCTTTATTTATTTTAGATGCGATCTGTCAAACAATTTAAATGAAACAATGAACAACAATTTGTGGCTAGACAATAATAGAGGTAAGGCATGTATTAATTATACATGACATTAAACTGAGCAGTGTGTTTTTATATGTTCTATATTAATATTAAAATAACACAAAAAAATATGTAATCTAAGGCTAAGAGCCAAATGCATACCTAAAACAACTTTGATAACTATTTGATTATGACATTCAATTTTATAATTTTGAAAACAATACTTTCAGCTATTGAGACTTGGATAAAATATTCTATTCCATCCTTGTGATTTATACTGAAGACAACAAAAGGTGAAACAAGGAATGTGAGTGACAAAACATACGGATATGTACAAAGTCTTAACAACTAAAATCGTTACATTTTGATGAAAAAATAAATGGTCACATTAGTTTTAATATTTAAAAGTGATTGTTGTTATACGCATACCATGTTGACGCTTGACAGATCTCATTTCGAATTAATAAAGAATTTCCTTTATGAAAAAGACATAAATAAAAAAATTATACCTCTTAGCGTAATGACATGAAGCACTTACTACCTGGATTCTTAAGATATTAAGTCACTAATAAATATGGGAATGATTCAAGCTTTAACGATGATGGAATGACGTTAAATTATCTTGACTTAAAATAAACTAAAGTGGGGACAAAAACATTGCTTTTTTTTAACAATAAGATATTGAATTTTTAACTTTTTCAATAGAAATTAAATTAATAAACGATTTCGAAATTTTAGATGTCATTTTGGTCATTTTGGAGTAAACTATAAATTATGTATAATTTAATTTTCTTCAATAAACAAAATTTGACGGCTTTCGAAAATTGAAAACCATGAAACAGATTGTTTGCTTAAGGGAATTGTATGTTATCGCACATAACTGTAGTTTATTGCTGCTGAGAGAATAGTATTCTATAAAGCCAGTTAAAATTACAATAAGACAAATATGTAGAAAATTGCTTTCAAAATATTTTAAGAAATCATAAGAATATCTCACAGGCTTTGCTTTGATCAGCTGACATTTATCAAGTAGTAGTAACAAATATAATCAAAGGATGGTACCACTACAAACACTGGATATAAAATAATACTAAGAAAAAAAACCCATACGCCCAAAGCAAGAATATTGATCTATAAAAAATCGGAAACGCTTCAGGGGACGTGTGACAACAAATTCTTTTCAAACACGCACAGGATGTTTATTTTCAAAGCTGTCAAATCAAAACAGCATTTCAAAGACTTTTTTTAGTGTTTTATAAACAAATAATAAACACTTTTAAGTTTTAAATATTATACATATCGTATTTCGTAACTGCAGTCATGCAAATAATTAAAAATAAAGCGTTATATAAATGGCAAAAAAACAGCAATGTATTTTAGCTCTAAAAATTTTGTAAGGTATATATATATAGATGATATAAAATTTAAAATATCTTTGATTATTCCACGTAATTGTGGATACGTGGAATAATCAAAGTTATTTTAAATTTTATATCAAAATGAACTTCCACAAAGTTAGCGCCGAAACCATCGAAAATATAATATAGATGATTGCTATTTCGGTTTACAAACTCGTCAGAATCAGAACTAGATGCAGACAATATATATATATATCCAGCGTGTAAAAATGGAGTTCTACCAAGTACATGCCAATTAAAACAATAAAATTAGTATTATTGATTTTATGACTAACCTCATTTTGCAAGTTGAAAATATTGATGAAGAATAACGAGGCTCGCACAAAATATATCTGATTTTGGGCTTTGTCTCTCAAAAATAGAGATTATTAAAAGTTAAAGGACGCGCTAAATAGTACATTAAATTAACAAATATTACTGAATATGAAGGGTTTATATAATATTATTTATTCAATCCTTAAGTGTGTTCAATAATAAGTTTTGTTATATTTTTTTCTTTTTTTTATTTACTGACAAAATAAACGACACAAAAAAATATATTGACAAAACCATATCACGCTCAAGTTGATATTCGCTTAAGTTATTGTAGGTAAGTGATCACATTTAATGGTTTTCATACGCAGAACATTTTTTGCGGGATTGTGAATCTTTGTTTAAAGCAATAAGACTAACAATAAAATAAATTTTTTGATGTAAATTTCCGTGAAAACTGAAATCCGCTTTGCTGAGGTACTGTTATACTTATGTAATTGCTCAGTTACAAACATTTCAGGCAAAAAGAGAGATTAGTTAAAGGTTTTAATCGTTTAGCAAATTCTCTTCAAATAAATATATCAAGTAGCCATATTCTACGTTAGGAAAAAGGGCGCTGTCAAACAACAAAAAAACTTGGCTTTTTTTAAAATAAAAAATCATCAAATCGACCATGTCAACGGATTCGATTAAAAACGAAATTTCCTGCTATGAATAAACCTAAATAATGTATAGTATTATTCAAATTCGACGGCCGTTTGTTAAATACCTTTCAGGCAATTTTCCAATTCAATAATAGCACCGAATAGGTATTATCTCGCATCAAACACTAATTCAATTATCATTTTACATTTGCATTAACTGACAATTAAAATGACAAATGACACGTGGCTTTACGAAACCGGCATTACATTAATGTGACGTCACAGAACGAGCTTTATGGTCGAAAGAGCATTTGTACTATTTTCAAAGCAGGTGATTATTTCAAATATTTGTGTGACATTTAAATGGTATTCTAATTTATGTTTTGCATTTGTATTTGTAATATGGATGTTTGAATCAATAAATAGCTATTTTTGACGTGTTAACACATGAACCTTAAGTCAAGTTAAAAAAAATACTTTCGATGGATCCTGCGTTAAGTTTATTTTGATATAACTTTTTTTTTTGAAATAACTTTGATTATTCTTTGTATTGTTTTATTAATTGTGAAGTTTTTACTGAAGTCTAAAGATGTCTCTGAAAGAGGTGAAACACCATGAGCAATGAGGATGAGTTGGAGGTTTATTTTCCTATGGAATAAATCACGGGAGGATCGCAAAGTAAACAACTAACAAAATTAAAACCAATGTTCATAAAGTGCATTGAAATTGACAATTGGAATAAGATCTTGATGCTTGGTCATTTTAGAATATATTTTCAATTTGAAACATTGCATGAATATAAATGCAAATATGGACAAAAATCTAACATCTTTTTACTAATATTAGGATATTAAAAAATTCTTTACATTCTAATGTAACTGAATATGAAAATGTCTCCAACATTAAATATTAACGACAGTGAAACCTGATAAATAAACTCACCGGGAGATAGAGATAGGAGAGGAATACCACACGATATCACACCTGAGTTGACCATTCAATGATTAAGTCTTTATTATTGATGATATCGAATGAATTGTTAAAATTTTGTACAATTCTACATATTTTGAGCATTCACCTTTTGGCATCTTCAGACATTCTAGACACACAATAAACAGTTAGCATCTTTTATATACCAAATGAGTTAATTAAATGAAAAATACAATCCCCCAAAGCAATAGTTAAATGACAGAAAAAATAAATTTATAAAATAATATTTATTTATAATAATAACACACAATTGCTTGCGATAAGTTTTATTAACTATAAATACTGTTAAAGACTCATTCATGAAATGATTTTACAACAAATTATAATCAGCTATCACTAAAATGAAATTGGAAGTTTTTTTTATTTAGAAACAACAACTTCTTTCTTTGGGGTCTGTGTTTTTTCTTTAATTTACTCATTTTGTATATAAACGATGCTAACTGTTTGTTGTGTATCAGTTCTGTTGCATCCGTGTGGCAGAACGTCTGTAGATGCCGAAAAGCGAAACACGGGACGCTAGTGACAAAATATGTGGAATCGCACAAATTTTAACAATTCGTATTTAATTTAGTCTTTATTCATATGCATGTTTATAATAAATATGTAAAGATCATTTCGGTCTTGTTATTCTGTCGCCATAGCGAAAAGTAAAAAATCGTCGATTTATTATTATATTTAAGTAAAAAATAAAAACAGTGATAATCGGAAAAGTTTCGTATAATGTTACTCGATATAAATTAATGTTTTCGGTAATTGACAAGGCTCGAGTAGTTTAATATTTATAGCAACGTATGCTTATAATTTGCAATTTCTGCATTCAACTTAGATTCACGAATAATAGTTTGTGTTCTAACACGTAGAATCTTTGTCATCGTTTGCACTGAAGACAAAGTTTGTGGAAGTCTGTAAACCAAACTGAAAACAGCGCGAGAAGTTTAGAAAGCGCTGCGTTAGATGAATGGTTTTCAAAGTTTGACCCGAAGATGTAAAACAAAATGGCTGGTGTATATATACATATATATTATGAAACAACATAAGAAGTGGGAATCAATGAAACACAGCGATAGTAGTATAACATAACAAATGTATACCAAAGTTTAAACAGCTAAATCTGTCTGAGGCGCTGTGAACGCTTAGTCCCTTAAGTATAATTATCTTATATAAATCACTTTTAAGGTGTTAACTGTTACTTCTTGAGGGAAAGGCATGATATTTTAAATAATAAAAAAATATTTTTAAGCACTTTTTCCCATAATATATTTTATTTTCTCGAACGGTTTCGTTAATCGTGAGGATTGTCGGTTGATAATGTTTGCGATGAGTTAAACCGATACCCATCATAAAATATATTGTGGGAAATAAGTACTTAAAAATGTGTTTTATTAAAACAAAAAATGCTTATAAAATGGTCGGTAATTATTACTAAATTATGACCGGTTTCGCTAATTGCAAGGAATGTCAGTTGATAGTGTTTGCGATGAGTAAACCCGGTCCTGATCATAAAATATGTTGTGGAAATAAGAACTTAAAATAAGTTTATATTTGAAAATGGCCAGTAATAATATATATATATATACTTAGTTAAAAAAAATATTAAATTACTAAGATTTTTTTATCATGGTCAGATTAGGGTATGTAAATTTAATTTAAAAGTCATAATATTGAAAAAAAAATCAGTTCAAAATAAATTGCAATATACATTGCATTCAATTTGGATAATAAATATTTTTTCATCGATTTAAGTGTACATTCGTGTGTTTTGATGTTTCAAATAAAAAACGATTCCATTTTTGAAATAGCTTTCCGAAAACAATTATCTAAAGCTTTTGAAATGTAATTGTATTGATAACAATTATTGTTATCCTATTTCTGATGAATTGGGCTGTTTTGTTTTTGTGTAAAGCCTTCCACTATTTAAGCTCTGTTTCAAAATTCACGTCGAACTGTTTTGTTCGAAAAGTTTTGAAAGCATAAACTGGATTTCAAAAAAACTCACCCATCACAGCAAAAAGCGAAAAATCAGTTCTTTTTGAGAAGAATGAAAAAACATACCTGGAAAAAACAGAGAATAAAAGATTAATTTATTTATTTCATAAAAAACATTTTAAAGTGAACAAAATAGTTTCATGATCTGCCACTAATAATTGTGATTTATATTTTTTTCAAAAATGAAATGGTCACTATAAAATGTATTTTTTCAGTACTGTTGTTTAGTCTTTTATTCTAGTATTAAATATTTAAGGTGTTAACTATCACTTCTTCTTGAAAATGCATTAATTTTTCTCTTCTATTTCCACAATGTATTTTATTTTGTAATTAGATTTCGTTTGGCTTGGATTTGTTTATTTCTAAAATTTCTTAAAACTTCTTATTTTATAAAAAATAGATAGTGTATTTTAATGCAATATTTATCTCATTCATGTAGTAAATAATTAGTTGTAAAATGTCTAAATATTTTGGTTTAGTTTTAAAACAGTAAAGGCTTAACAATTCTAATTTGATATTAAAATTCCACTAAGCATCCTTTTCGATAGTGTAAATTAGTTGTAAAATAAACAGTCAATCTTTATTTCTCAAATAAATATGATTATTTGATTTCAAACATCTCCCCACGTCAACTAAAAAAGAAATATTCCCACCCCACGTTTAACATTTAGAATTGTAGAAAGTATCAACAATTCAAATTTAAAAATATAATTTTTTTAATGGCGATATTCACATCAAGCAAATTGATGACAAATTACGTAGCTCGGCCATTTAAAGAACGCTACAAATTTATATCAATTAAAAATTTACCACGCTCTGGAATACGTGAAAAGACCTCATTATAACACCTTAACAAGTGCTTTAAATGTGCTAAATGGCGGAGGTTTATTTACACTCGGCATATCATGAGAACATAATTATCGCTCGAGAGTCAAAATGGAGCGGAGCGAATCACAAAACGACTCTATTAAAAAACATAATTACACATTCGAAATAATACTTATCAAATTGCGTGCGAATAAAGCGTCAACGCCCACATCTCTCGGTCGTTTTTCGAATATAATTTATTATAATTGACCGCCCCTCTTAGAATATAACGCCAGTATAAAACTAGTATTTCCTAGGTACTTAGGCAGGCTAAGAAAGGTATAAATACTTGTAAGGAATCACGACCACTTAACAGTTGTCTTTGACGATATAAGGTCATTGAATTGTATATTCGAAAACTTATTTCCAAACTAAAAATTACTTCAACGTGAACTGCAAGAAAAAAACCTGATTTTTTGTATTGATGGATTACTTATCCGACTTAACTTTAGCTGTTTTGGTATAAGACTACGAGGAATCGTATTTAATATATTAACTGGCACTACTTGGTGGAACGGCATTGTGTTTTAAACAATTAAACATGTTAGTACAATGTACACAATGTTTTATGATCAAGATCAATTTCGTTCATTACGAGCATGATCAAAATATTGAGTTAATATTTAAAAGGTATACAAAACCAAAGACTTAAGAACTAAATAAATAATTAACAAGCACTTTTTTATTTAGATATTTACAGTGATGTTTATTGAATATAAAGTCTAATTCCGACGATTTCCAACAATATAATAAGTTTTTATTGATTGAATTGGCATTTACTTCGTAGAACTACATTATAACACGGAGAAAAAATAGCAATGTATTTTAGTTCTACAAATTTTTTATAAGATATAGTTAATAGCTATTTCGGCTCACGCCATCGTCAGAACTATAATAACTCTTACGATCTCTGACACATGAAAACATCACACATTAAAGATAAATTATATCATACATAGGTTGATTGAATTGGCTTTCACTTGGTAGAACTCCATTATAACACGGTGAAAAAATAGCAATTTTGTAGAACTAAAATACATGGCTATTTTTTCACCGTATCATACATAGGCTTTTAATAATCGCTATCAATGTAAGGTATAAAATAAAATAGCATAAAGGCGAATTGAAAATTATTTTATTTGATAATACTCGCGATGAGCAAAACCGGTCGTGATCATAATATATATTGTGGAAATAAGTACTAAATTATTTAGTTTATTTATTTATTACTATAAGAAGAAGTAAATTGGTGAAAAAATATCTTCAAGGCGTAAACGGTTACCTCAATATAAAAAGATGGAACTAGAGAAATATTCAAGTACATTTTACTGACCCAAATATGATAAAAAGCAATTATAACATATACAAGTCAATTTTATTCACGTGTTTTTAAAAAATAAAAATAACTATCAAATTATCATCTATATACTAGATTCCCTAAAATAAAGCTTCGTAAAAAGCAACATAAACAAAATTCTGTTTAAAAATTCGACTTGTTTTATAGCATCAAATACCAAATATTTTTTATTCAAATAGGATGTTTCTCCAAATAACAAAGCAGAGTTTATTAAACGAAAGTTTGCAGTATTTTTTTCAATTAGAAAGCTCTCGACTTAGCGTTATTAATCACCTCAAAGCACACTTGCCTGACCGCTTCCAGTTGAAAGTTTTACCTTTCGCATTAAGCTTTCTGAGGAGTAATTATGCCTCTTGAAATTAAACAATGAAAACTGAGTAATGTGCGTACCCGATCTCCTGTACAGAAAGGTGAATAAAGTTTAGGGGTGGGAATCTTATGGGCGGGTCTCACAAGGAGTGCGAAACAATACAACCCCAATATGCAGAACTGCCTCGAAACCTTTTCTGAATATTTAAGAAAGCAATTATGGATATATTCGGTACAGGTATGTATGTAACACTTGTGCTATAAATATTTTTAGACTCAATTATATATTATAATTTAAATATAACAAATTAACGCTATTTCGTTAATTGTGTTGATACAATGACAAATTTCTGTCGGTTAGTCAGAAAGTCGGTTCGGTTCCATACGTGTGATAGAATGCCTGAAGATGCCGAAAGACGAAACCTGTGACGTGGTGACAATACATGTGGAATCGCAAAAAAATCAACGATTCAAATTTGATATTGAAATTCCATCGAACACCTTCAGTTTATATCAAAAATTGAAAAATTATGATTGTTGTGATTGTATCGATTTTTTCAATTCCTTGTTTTACTGGATAGTTTCTCAACCTGTTTACATCGGCGGGCTACCAAAAAATCCAAAAATGTTATGCGGACCATCAACATTGGAATAATATAATAAATATTTACATAACTGATTTTTTATTAAAAAAAATAAACTTTACAAAATTATATGCTGATATAAAAAATATTTTCAAATATTAAAGGTGACAGTAACAAAAAATATAATTTAAAATTCGATTGTTTATCGAAATAATAAAAATCAATTATTATATGAGTTTTCGTCGCGGACCACCCAAAAATCTCAACGACCACCGGTTGAGAAACTAAGTTTTAGCATATTCTTCTAGAATCAACAGTTATTAGCATGACGATTGTAAATATGTCTACATTGCACGAATTATACGTACTGTTGTCTCACGGCTGAAGAGTATTTTTATTGGATTTCGAATATGGATATGATAAAAGTTATAATTGATCAATGTTGATTATGGTATCAAATGATATTTTTGGAACATGAACTACAGAATATGCTCATTATTATGAGAGAAAAACCATATAAACCCATTTAATGTTTTTATTGCATTATACTGAGAATAAACTTGATTGAAATTTTTTAAATTTATATGGACATTTCATTTGAAATTTCCTCTAGAAAACCTCGTATGAAGTATGTAATATAATATAATAACACGAAAGAAAATACAATGGCTAAAGTTCGTCTTTTTTCAACCATATTGTAGTGCGAAGTATTGTTTAAAATTACTAAGATGTCGCCATCTTTAGATCGTGACACCGAAAACTTTGCGAACTGCAAAGGACAATGTCTTGTCTGCAAATTACGAACAAAACGAAACAAAACAAGCGAATTAAATAGAAAATAAATAGCAGAAAACAGATAAAGTTTCCTGTCTTGCACTTAATTATCATTAAACGAGTTTTCAGTTTAATTCTAGCGACGTTCTTGTTAGAATCTATCTTCTATAATAGCAAAGTGTAGATAATTATATAATAAACGAGATAACGAACGCTAAAGGATGAGTAGAAATCGGTTTGATGAAATATTCAGGACAAATTATATATTAATTATTCTATACAAAAAAAACTTCTGACTCAAGAAAAACTACTTGATTTCGTACATATAGATTTTATAGAGTAAAACAGACCACGAAATAATAATTTAAATATATGTATAATAAATGATTGTCAGACTGGTCGATTTCCCAGTACTTTATATTAGCTACAAATATTTAACTTATTTCAACAATATTTATCATCCATATTATTGCGAGCATTATTAACTGAAACAAGCCTACTTATACACAATTTTGAGATGATAGTTAACAGGTAATCAAAACCAAAGGTCCTAAACGAATAAAACATTAACTGATGATGTTCTCGATGACCGAAACTGGTCCTGATCATAAAATATATCACTTTTAAGGTGTTAACTGTCACTTCTTGATGGAAAGGCATGATATTTTAAATAATAAAAACACATTTTTTTAGTACTTATTTCCACAATATATTTTTTGATCAGGACCGGTTTCGCTCATCGCGAGCATTATCAACTGATAGAATACAATTTACAAACAAGTCTTTTTATACAAAACAAAAAATTTATTTGAGTTAAAGGTAGCAGGTGTACAAAACCATGGGTTCAAGAACTAGGAAACAATTTACATAAAATCATACAATATTGATACAAATAAAGTAAATTAATAAAAAATTAAATGTTCACAATCACTTATTAAGAATTACAATTACAATTATGGTAAATCAATAATCCATTAGGAGCTCTGAACAATCAATAAGGAAGTAAGGAGTGGGAAATTTTAATGACGAAAATAACCCACACTCACTACTTAATGTTTAATTTATTTTGTTCCATTTTTTCTTTCTTGATTTTTTGTTTTGTATAAATAGACTTGTTTGTAAATTGTATTCTATCAGTTGATAATGCTCGCGATGAGCGAAACCGGTCCTGATCAAAAAATATATTGTGGAAATAAGTACTAAAAAAATGTGTTTTTATTATTGAAAAGACACTATTAACAACAAAATTGTTTGTTATCATAATGAGTTTCCTTGAATTTCCATACTCTGAGATCGCAACAAAGCGCGACGGTTTAGCGAGTATATTATATTTGAATTAAGGCGGATATTTGTTTTGGAAATGAATTACATGAACTGTGTAGTAGACCGAATTTTTCTGTAAACGAAATACCATTTGTTTTATTTTGTCTATTAAAGTTTTCGTATATTTGCAACCCTGTCACGAATACGTTCGGTAGACAAGTATTGTAATTAGTATAGTAAAACTATGTTTAAACATAGTTCTAACGATGGTGAGCCGAAATAGCTATCAACTATATGTTATAAAAATTGTGTAGAACTAAAACACGATGCTATTTTTTCACCGTGTCATAATGGAGTTCTACCAAGTAAATGCCAATTCAATCAAAGACAGTTAACCGCTTAGAAGTTTAGCTACTTTTAAGGAATATTATAAAAAATATATATTATATATTTTATGACATCAACTTAAGGTGCTTTATGGATATTCAATATCAAATTTTAATTACTGAAACTTTCCACATGAGAACAATTCCACATGTTTTTCTAGTTACGGCTCGGGTTTCGTCTTTCGGCACCTTCAGGCATTCTATCATACGGATACAACAGAACTAACGGTCAGCTAAAGTTAAATGCTCATAAAAAGATTTATTCGTATTAATTAAATAATATATAGTAATGGAGATAACATTGGATAAATTTTTCTCCTCGTTAACAGAAATGAAGTTTAATGTGTGAATATACGCATATACTAAGATTATGAGTATTTCTTATTACAATGGCAAGATAACAAAACATTGTATTGCTTTGTTTTCTGCTAACTTTAATACCATCTAAGAAATGAGATACAATGATATGTTATGGAGTTTCCAAACATGTACATATTTTTAGCATGCCTTCGTTTATTAATAATTGTAAATTATATAGAGAACTACTTCCGATACGAAAATGAATCCTCGATTATTGTCAATATTAAATTATTGTTTATTAAAAATTGCGAAAAAAAATACTACAATGGTTCAATGTTGGAAATAACTGCAACATCGGCACTGCACAGCTACCGTGCGTGAATCTACGAACAGGTAGGAAAGTATAATTTTTTCTCGGTAGTAAGTCAGCGGTTTTCTCGTTCCTTTTTGTTAGAGGCAGTAACGATTGAGAACAATGCACATACAATTGTCACAAATCACGGGATGTTCGCACGAATGAACAAACTATTGTTGGCAAAAGAAGGTGTCCCGACAGTGGGCGCGGAACTATTCTACGCCACTGGAATGGATTTTTTACACATTCTTCTCCTATAATAAAACCTTATATTCTTTTTTTAAAAATTCAAAAGCGAAAGAGTTCTATTTTTGAAATTATAGCCAGTCAATTAATTATTTAGTCTATGGGTAAAAAAACACGACACACTGAGAATCAAGTCATCAAGTTTGCTTTATGAAGAATTCAAAAATGCCCCCTAAGTCATAGTGCTGCTTCGTTGAGCGTGACTGGTAGAAAACATTTAGGTATAACAAAATACTTTTTTTTAGTTTGTATTGGATTCACTAATATAACTGGCAAGTGTAAACATTGTATGCCTCAAATGGTGATAGGATTAATTTGTGTATAGCACGATTCTTAATTAAAAATTAATTACTTTTGAATGTATAACACAAAAATATTAATATCGTCATTTATTAATATTAAATCATTAATCGTATTTTTGAATGGGTATATGAGCTGCCGTTAATAAAAAAAATCATTTAAAAAAAGTTGCGTAGTATTGAATTACTTACAAGGTGTTAAGTGTCACTTCTTGATGGAAACGCATGAAATTTTTAATAATAAAAAAACATGTTTTTAAATATTTATCTCCACAATATGCTTTATAATTCTATTCTATTAATAATAATATAACCATTACAACATAGATCATAATACTAATGAAATCACGATGAAAAAAAAACAATTTATTTTAATTATACAAAATTTATAAGATATACAGTTGATGGCTATTTCGGCTCACGCCTTCATCAGAACTACTTGTAATCTAATAATTTTTGTAGAACTAAAATACATTACTATATTTTCAACGTGATATAATAAAGTTCTACCAAATAAATGCCAATTCGATCAACTCATTATATCATTTGACGAGTTCAGTTGCACCTGTGAGATGGAATGCCTGAAGATGCCGAAAGGCGAAACTCGGGTTTTTCTTCGGGCAAAACATTTGGAATTGTACAAACTTATAATAATTCAAATTGAACTATATACCTTATAATTTTTTTAGAGCTAAAACATATTGCACTTTGGTACTATCACTGTCATTGTGAACATATCCAGTCTTAATTATAAAATATATTGTGGAAATAATACTAAAAATGTGTTTTTTTAATAGTTTAAAATTTTTTTTAACTGAATTTCGTTATTTCCAAATAATATTTCAAACATATAAAATTAATTGTCTGAAAAAGTGTGTTTAAATGCTGTAAGATTGTATTAAAGTAACAATAAGGAAATATTTTCTTTTTTTAATAATATATTAAATATTGCCCAAAATGTGTGATTATATTATACTTAATAAATACCATCATAATATGTTCGCACATGTTGTACAGTAGAAGATCTATTTATGAACGTTTACTTGCATCTTATATGTCAGGTAAAGCCAGCGGTACATCATTATGAACTCTAAAGACACGGATAGGGTTTTCAGTCACTCACAAAGAAATCGACTAAAAACATAATCTCCGGAATCTGTTCTCGACTGACCATACAAACTTTTTCCGAACAAAAGACATAGGGCTAGTGAACACAAAAAGCAAAATAGAACGGAGAATAATAGAAAATGGTCGCAACGACTCCACTTTTAATTAAATCTACCCCACAACGATAACGTCTTTTTTGAGTTTTTGGTGTGGTATAGAATGGAATAACGCGATATCTTGCATAAAACTTTTTTTGTCATACATAAATAAAATGTAGCATAGATATTGTCAAATAATAGAAACTCACTAATTTATTATTAGTTATTTATATTAAATAAAGTGTACACTTAAAAACGCTGTTCAATAAGATTATTGAGTATATATTTGTAATTTTTGTACAGTTTTGAAATTTCGAGTTAATTCAGATGTTGCTTACGTAGTATCATCAAAGAGTAAAAGTGATAGCAGATATATTTTTATAATTAAAAATGGATTTCACATTTAATTACTTTTTATGTTCACGTGGTGAACATACGTATAAAAATATATTATATAATTAAATCAATGCTATCATTGAATGACATCAATATACATCGAACATTCAACATTATTTATGCTATTTTTAATCAAAAACTATTGAAACACAATGTTTAATCAACAGATGAATATTCAAATTGCGGTGAAGCACGATCTATTTTACCGGTAATATAAAACCATACACGTAATTATACTTTCATTATATATCGAAAATGTTTCATTACTGTTGTAAATATCTTTTGACATGCCACGGTTTATTATTTATGAACTTTATAGTAAAATAATAAAAGTGTAATTCTTGCGTTTTAAAATTATCTATAAATCATTATGTAGATGTGTGTTCTACCTGTGCCTTTCATAAAACATATAATTATTTATAATGAATAAGTATACATTTTTTCCTGTATACAGTTAATTTTATTTTGATAGTATTTTTTATGGTTTCAACCGTAACCGTGTATTTTTGCGACGTAAAATTCAGAAACATTCATAGACTACGATTTGAACACTGAAATGAAGACGTCCAAGAAAACATCGAAATTTTTTTATGATTAGACTAAGTGGTAAAATGAATATATCAAAGTTATAAAATGACTGTTAATGATATTTTAAGCAATTATGACGAACTTGTTTACTGGTGGTTTTATTAATTTTTATCATTAAAACATAATCACAGCTCTAAATTGTAAAAATTGCTTTTTGAAATTATATTTGTATGACAACTTTGAAATTGCCCTAACATAGAATATATTACGAAATTGATTGAAGAACAATAAGCCCGTAAATATAATATCGGCATAAATGCAATAAAAAGACCGTCTACTTAAAAGAGTTTTGAGGCAGCCCTATTTTAACTTTTGTCAAAAACCAAAAGAGGGCTCTCAGACAAAAGATCATCCTTATCTCTTTCTCACACCTCATACATCCGTAAGGACGTCTCTTATTCAACGCATCTTTATTTGTATGCTTTGCACAGTCATACCACAAAGCAGAACCGCTCACGGAAATCGTTCGAAGCATTGCAGTAAATGCGTAATATAAAGATGTATGCAGTTTTATATTTCCGGTACAATTTGCACATTTTTTTGTTCACATAATGTCAGACAGGCCGTGTCTCGGTTACTCACATCAGCGAACACGTCTCGGATGCATTATTGTTCTCACCTGCTCCATGAGACATCTCACTGTCTCTTTCTTTTAACTGTGTTAAGGGTTCAAAATTTACCTCTATCGTGCTTTCTTTGATTGTATGCACTTAGCAGAAAGTAGGGTGGCCATTTTGAGCACGAAAGCATGATGGTTTTAATTGCACAAAATATTACTATCAAAACAGTGGTCAGCAAATTTAATTCCGGCATTGATTAGCTTCTCGACTTATTGTTGTATTATTTCTTACTTTGCCTTATGTACAAATAATGTAAATAATTTAGTGTGTCAGTTTGAGTGCATCGGAGTATTTGAACTCTCGTTAATATTGAGCGGCGAAACCCGGGTCGTTAGTACTACACATGAGAAAATGCACAAAATTTCAATTTTAGTACCCATCGAAAAACTTCCAGTCGACTTATTACTTATTGATTGAATTGGCACTCACTTGGTAGAACTCCATTATAACACGGTGAAAAGAAAAATAGCAATGTATTTTAGTTATACAAAAGGTATTTTTTGTGGTAGAACTTGGTAGAACTCCATCATAACACGGTGAAAAAATCATTGCTATTTTTTTTCACCGTGTGGCTTATTACTTTTTTGTTTTAATTTGAATCAAACATATTGATGAGAAACAGATAGATATGACACACGCGGTGAAAAAATAGCATTGTATTTTTTCACCATGTTATAATGGAGTTCTACCAGGTAAATACCAATTCAATCAATAGATATGACACACCTTATGGATAATTTTAACTCAAGTTTTCGATTGATCAATAATTTATCGCTAGTTGCTTAATCTGACTTTCCCGATAGAGTAAAGCGCGTAATGTCAAAAACGGATACGTTATTACATTATAGATAGAGACATTTAGATTGGAAGCAAATCTAAATATTGATTGAAAACGTATTAAATATATATTTTTATTCCAAAATTTCAAATTCTCTGCCGAGTGAATGAACCGTTTTTCAGTACGCTTCCCAAATTTCATTCCAAGCCCCGTAAATTTGAAAAAATAATCAAAGGCTACCCTCAACAAAAACCATGCATACCGTCGAATAATTGGTAATATCATTGATAAAATAAGAACCGTATAATATAAACGTGAAAAAAATAATTAAATAAAAAAGTGTTGCTTACAAAAATTAACATATGCGCGCCCTAGTCGAGATGCAATCTTGAGTGGAGCGCACATCATATGCCTCACGCTTGACGTCTGATTCTAACACAAAGCTTTCTGTGTAGAGCGGGAACTATCTTGCCACGTATATCTGAATGCCTACCTACGTATACACCTACAAGATAGACTGGGTGGATTTCGTTTTCGGGGTGTAAATCTAAAATCAGATAATAACGTTCTGTTACCCCGCCTGCGAAATATATTTTCGGGGTGGATTTAACGACTAGACAAGCCATTTTTTATAAACTAGCTAGAATTTAAAGAGAGTGAACATGCTTTCATTTTTTGTCGCTATTTCGGTATTAGCATACGAGCTTTATGACTAGAAAAAAATCAATTTATCAAAGCTTTTATTATCAGTTATTGTAGTTACGTTTTAATAAAAATGAAGCAGAATTATGATTACACACGTTGTAGATCAGGCGTATTCAACCTTTTTTTCTTCTGAGCCACATATCGATTTTTTGTAGTGGGCCGCAACATATCAATAGCAAGCCATATATATATCACAAAATATACAATATTTATTTAATTTATGATATCGACTGAAGGTGCTTGATGAAATTTCAATATCAAATTTGAATTGTTACAAATTTTGTACGTTTCCACATGTTTTGTCACTAACGACCCGCGCCTTTCGGCATCTTCAGGCATTCTATATAGTGACAAAACATGTGGAATCGTACGAAGTTGTAACAATTCAAATTTATTTAATTTATGTCCGCTCCTAATCAGGAATATGCTGCCTCCAAATAGGAAAATCTACTATAAATACATCTATAATACTACCAATTCTGCTTTGGATCATTTTTGTGCTCATGTGTGAACATGCCTTTCTGTGCTGAAAATTAATTTAACGATCTATAATATTAACTTTAAAAAAATTTTTTTGTGTATTTGAAACAA
The DNA here is from genome assembly GCA_028555115.1 of Himalopsyche japonica. NCBI lineage: Eukaryota > Metazoa > Arthropoda > Insecta > Trichoptera > Rhyacophilidae > Himalopsyche > Himalopsyche japonica. The sequence continues at coordinate 58,397 of JAHFWJ010000201.1, forward strand.
ATACTAAAAATAATAAGCAAATTTAAGAGAAGCGATAAATAAAAAAAAACCCCACAATATGTCGCCGTCATGTACGGCCGTTATAAGAAAAGGGCTAATACCGACTAAACATAATTAGAATTAAAGTTAATAATTCATTATATATTTTGATGTATGGTCACTTTTAAATTGTGTTCGTGACGTTCCCCAATGTCGCAATACATTTAAAAGATAATAAGGAAAAATGCATAAACAGCTGCTTCCCAGGCAAAGACTGCACGACAGAAATAACATATGGCTGACAAGAAATCATTTAATAATACCACATAAATCATCTTGACTCGTAATAAGTATGACATGTTTTGAGGAAATAATTAAAGCGCATTTTTGGCAACCGTTTATATATTCAAGGAAATAAAAATAGCTCCAAATGAATTATAAACTTAGAATTACTCGAATTCGGCTTTCACGGTAAAAATGTCAGTATTTATAGACAACAATACGTATGAAATTCTATAAAAATATTATAGAATGTGCAAAGCAGCCGAAAAGAATGATAACATCTCGTTGATACGATACGCGTATGATACTACAAATAATTAAAATTGGTATGTTACTAAACGTGAAACATGTTTCACTTTATTGAAAACAATCAGCACAATGCACGATGCTAACTGTTGAAGAATAATTAAAGAACGACGTCACATTTACATATTTATTACGAATTTTTCTGATAAACACATCAATTTAAATTTTATACATAAAACTATATTTCATCAAGTTATTTTAAGATTATTGAAAATTTGTACTATCCTATATGTTTTGTCAGTAATGACCCGGATTTCGCCTTTCAGCACCATCAGGCATTCTATCGTATGAATGCAACATAACAGTTACGAGATGTAGAATCGTACAAAGTTTCAACAATTCAAGTGTGATATTGAAATTTCATCAAGTACCTTGAGTCGACATCATAAATTATAAATTTAATATTCGATTGAAAAAAATAGCGAAATATGAGTAAGAAGAAAATATCAAAGCGTTACTTATCGAATACGGCACCGTTCATTCTCATTTAATTTCGTAAATTTAACGGAACCTATATCACATTTATAGTACATGTACTGAAGTAAAATTCCTGTTTGGAAGAAGTGACTGGTAAAAATCTAATATATTATATAATACATAAATAACAAATAATAAAAGACGGATGCTATGACATGATAATGTAGATATTTCTCTTAATTTTTAGTTCATTAAAAATGTATGGTGTTCGCGATAAAGGTTTACTAGAGGAAATTGCATAGCAGACGTTACGGAATTACCCTAATCTGGTGACCAGACTGCCAGATTAGTGATCCCCCATGTGTGTTGCAGTAGAGTTAAAAGTGTGAGTTTATCATAGAACTGTCTTATACTTATAGTTTTTAACGATCAAAGTGGAGATACTATGGATAGAATAGCAAACTACGCGGTATTTTTTTTATCTTACTCAACAAGTACAATAATAAATGTGATACAACGGTCATAGCTACAATTCAAGAACGTTTAGAATTGTTAGATGTACATTTGTTATTTATAAAAAACATGTTTCAGTATATCTGCATCTGAGTATTGAGAGGAATTAAAGAATAAGTCAGTCCTTTAGTTTAGCTGCCCCTGCCTCAATATTGATTCGTAAAATATAGATTCTGGAAAAGACTCTGGCTCCGGCCATAAGCCGCGACTTCCACGACTCCGACTCCAAGCCTACAACCCTGTTATAAAAAAATAAGTTCTACTTATAAATTTATTGGCTTACCTTTATGATGTCTGAAGTGATGTTTCGTTTTCGTACCATAAGTTGAGCAACAAGGTTGCTCATAGTAAAAATTCCACGAGTTATCGTAATCAGCTGGCGAGAAGAAAGGCGCCACGTTCGTATTGCTATTTGTTTGCCAACCGGCGCCCACGACGAGCGAGCAGCCCATCATCAGGATTATCAGGCTGTGCAGCAGAATCATCATGATGTGATCCATCACTCTTATTTTGAAATACAATCCAAAACAAACTAAGTATTCAAAAAGATTTTGTTGTCACAGAATATTCACAGTACCACTCATCACTTTTCACGATTTACATTTGTAATCAATAATATGACACTTTTATAAATTACAAAAAAAATATTAACGTAAAAATAACTAATGTTTATGTATACTGTTCTCACATTTCGTTGGTATTTTATTGTCTATCTAAAATGAAAGAAAAATCCGATTAAAATTCTAGTAAATTCAAATAAAAACTTATCTAAGAAGTAATATTATATGAAAATCGAAATGGAAAAAAATGAAAACGATAAATTTTGGATAAAAATACTTTATACAATACTTATTGTATAAGTATTAAAATATAATATTGAGTCTCTCACAAACCAAAAATATTATGGATAAATGCTGAGATTTTGCTTATTAATTAAATGGTATTTTTATATGTTGTTCTTCAAATCAATGCCTATATTTGCTTTATTTTTCCATTTCGATTTTTAAAATTAAATAACTTTTTCAATTTATTAACGTGTATAGCAATTATAATAAAATTTCAAAATATGCATTATTTGTGAGTTTTATTTACAGTTTATAATGTAACGTTCGATAAAAAACGCCCACATAACAAAATTTATGAAATTTAATGGACTTTTGATATCTTTCAAAATATTCTTATGTCGTAAAAATGAGTTTTATGTCGTTAAAGTCAAAAACTTTCTGCGTTAAAGGTCAAATGTTTAATATTAGTGCGGATTGGGTTTATTTCAAACTGAAATACGGTTCGGTTTAGCTAATTTATGACTCTTTGGTGATTTAAGGCAGAGATTAAAATGTGAAATGAATTAACCTGATGAAATGGTTAATGTAAAATATGTTTTGGCGCCATTCAATTTTTATGACTGCGGTATTAATTTCCATTAAAAAAAGCCGCAAAATTATTCTTATTGATGAAAGGCGTTTAGATAATTAATGATAAAAAATAAAAATATCTATCGTGAACTAAATGTGATCATTTATTCAAAACAAAACGTCATATGAGCAGATAGAATTAATCAAACATTTTTCTCTGCCAATAGTTAATGTGAAATAAAATGATTGCGTGTTCAATACAATGATTAAATTATCATTTCTCTGGAGAGATTAAAAATTCTTAGTGCAAAGATTTTTTTAAGTATCGTACAATTTTAACTAAAGATCGTGATCAAAAATATTTGCGTTGGTAAACCGTTATTAATAAATTGATACAGTTAACAGCAGTCAAATGTACATTCTGTCCAAAAAAATTTTGAGATAGTAAAAGTGCTTCTTTTCATTAATTTTCTACAATATATTTAAGGATCACAACCGGTTTTGCTCATCGCGAGGATTATCAACTGATATAATACAAATTACAAAGATGTTAATTATCATGATTGTTTTATTGCAAAAATAGCCTCTTTTCAAATAATAAAAACACGTTTTTAGTAATCATTTCCATAATATGATGAGGACCGGTCTCGCTCATCACGGACATTATCATCCGAAATGAGTACAAAAAGTGTGTTTTTATTATTTAAAATATCAAGCCTTTCCATCAAGAAGTGATCGTCAACACATTGAACGTGATTTTTCTTTCTTTTAATTTGATCTATATCAGGTGTTAATGCTCGCGATGAGCGAAACTAGTCCTAATGATAGAAATACAAAATATTGTGGAAATACTACTAAAAATGAAATTTATGGTATCGACTGAAGGTGCTTGATGGAATTTCAATATCTTATTTGAATTACTGAAACATTGTACCCGGGTTTCGCCTTTCGGCATATTAAGGCATTATATCACACAGACGCAACATCCTCAACTATTTCGTCGCATTTTAGTTTTCAGAAATAACGACGTCTCACTTATTCTGTAACCCGAATTGTTTAGTTCTTATGGTTGTTCAGGAACATTAGCATATTTTTCGAGTGTATTATTTCTATGTTTATATGTCTCGTGTAAATTACGATTGTGAATACTTACGTAAACGTTGAATTTAACTTTCTCTACGTCAATTTAGGACGTTGATATACTACAAAATATATGAGAACACATTGTACAGATGAGTTTGTTAATCTGGCAGCATACAGACAGCTATTAATTATTAACTAGAACGATGTATTCACAAAACGAATGTGTATTGTCTACATAAAATATAAACAAAACATCGAAATGCAATCTGCGTTTGGGTAAATTGCATCTATTATTGAAGGTGCAGTCGGTAAATTTTCCCTGCGGCACATGAAGATAATGCATTTTTACCGAGTTTTTATACATTTTACAAACGCAGCGACAGTTTGGATCCGTTTGTTTGATTTTTTTTCTTTTCAAACGAAGCTTGCATGAATGTATTTCGTAGAGAAACAAATGTGGAAAAATTTCTAGTAATCCAATAAAAACGACAGTTTTATTGTAAAGAAAACAAATTGTTGATTACATTACGTATAGAAGCAAACTGATTGGAACCACAAATGAATTGAAGTGAGAGTTTATCAACAATACAAACTTTTATATCTACAAAATTGAATTTTTTAAATGCAGGGATTTTACCTTGCAATTAGTTACTTAATAATCACTTGCTAGAAGCATATACCATCCTTCCATTTTTATCAATAAAACTTTAAATAATTATCGGTAATAATTGTCACTCGTTCAATCTATCTATGTCGATTAAGAAAAGGAAATAAAAGAGATTGGTGTTACTCAAAAAATTTGTATAAAGTCAATCGCTCTATTACTTGATAGAATCAAATAAACGGATGAAGGGAAATCATAAAAAAAATTTAAAGAAGTCAAGCATTTAGTGACGAGAGACCGTGACCATGGGAGACACGACCAAACAATTGGTTAATTGTTAAATTAAGATCAAAAATACATCGTCAATTTAAAACCATTTTTATTTTTCAAATAAATTTAAGTACCTAGTACATCATCACGCAATTATCAGATATATAACTTAAATTGTTGAAACTTTTTACAATTGGTCTGTCACTCACGATCTGGATTTCGCTATTTGGCATCTTCAGGTATAAAATCAGACGGATGTAATAAATCTAATAGGCAGTACATATATATATTTACTGTGTGTTAGAATACCTGAAGATTCAGAAAGATGAAACCCGGGTCGTGAGAGACAAACTATCTGAAATTGATTGCACAAAGTTTGGGCAGTTCAAATTATACTGTAAAAAAATCAACAATTAAAATTTTATTTTGAAATTTATGACGAATTTTTAATCGATATCGTAAATTGTATCATGTATAATATATGATAGAGTTGGTTTTAAATTAAATATATTTAGAAGGAAAAAAAACAGAGCGCTTACGAATTCAGAACATTAAAAATACACCAATTTATATTTTGTATACTCCAGTTGACCCACCAAGCAAGTCGGCTAACACACTTATTCCTAGAGACAACACAATTTCAACTTTCCTCTGTTAAATTGCATTTGTTTATATAACTCGGTTACGTATTCGCCAAGCGGAGCTTTTTCCAGCTTCGGAATTGGTGCATAATCAACTTTGCAATATAATAACCATAGAAGTACTAGTGGCGCAATAATATTATAATAGTTCACAATGATGTCGTCGAGTTTGCTGCTTAAAATTTCGCTAAAACTGTTATTAATTGAATCACGGGTGAATAAAATTGGTTTACCATGGAACTACGTACAGCTACTGTCCGCAGGAGGAATGAATGCAGTGTTAAAAATGTTGTTAAATAATATTGTTTCACCGAAAAATAAGACAATTTTCAAATACAACAAGATGTCATGTGGCTCGTGTTTATCGATGTATATCGGACAGACAGGCAGGAATATATCAACTAGAGCTAAATAACATATAAGATTATTTAATTAAAATAAAAACTCTCACAAAAGGAATCGCATAACATAAATTTAAGCCTGGTTCTTATATGTTTACATCTTTGTTATACTGGCCCTATTCTAAATGCAATTGAACAATTAGAAATTAATAGATATTAGCAATCCAATGACATTCTAAATATACAAATAAATATAAACTTGTATCGCTTCTAAGAACATTACGGAAGATAAATGTATTTTTTTTTTAATTTCTTAGTACAATACTCATTGAATATTTACGTTGAACCCAAAATAATACATAAATAAATTATCACTTCTTGACATGCATAAAATCAATTTGCAATATTTTACAATTTATTAGCACAATATGAAACTAGGGTGTTAGAATAGAAGAGAAAATGTACTGTGTACCTTTTTCTACACAGCAATATATAGAAAAGTAAACGTACGTTTAAAAATAGATCTGATGAAGTAAAGCCGAAATAGCTATCAACTATATATCATATAAATTTTGTAGAACTGAAATACATTACATTGCTATTTTTTGATCGTGTTGGAATTCTACAAAGTAAATGACAATTCAATCAATACAATTATCAAATCTTAAAATGTATTGGTTCTATAGTCAAATGGCAGCAATGTCGGATAGCTGCGTGGTGCAGTTGTTAACGTCGTTGGCTTCCGGAACTGATATCAGAGGCTTCCATTGCGAACAGTGAATATATATTTCATTTGATTAATCGCTTTCGTTGGAAGGCATGACTGTTTATAATGTCAAGTTCTCTCCCTCATATACGATTCTAAATATGGATCGTAGTGAAAGAGGCAAGCTAACCATATGTTCTGTCTTAGCCGTTTTCTTTCTTCTCTAACAATTTCTGTAAAAGATAGTTTGAGCATTTAAATAGCAAGAAGTTTTGGTAAAAAAAGAAGAACTCTGAAACCATTGTGAGGGGACTATAAATTAAAAAGTTGTGATTTGTCAGCCTTAACTCGTTTGCGTTTTACATAGGAACCTCTCATAACGAGACTAATCCGTTGCAGAGTGTTACGTCGAAACACTCGTTAAGCGAAACGATCTATCTCATATAAAACAGTGTAAAATACAATAATGCGTCCCATGCCGAAAAATAATTTATTTTTATACATATAATATCGTTAATGTAAAAACTAATTATAACGGCTATCTTATTATAAAGATATTAAAGTGTTTAAATAATTTAAGCCGAGATTTTTCATATGCTCTACGTAGGAAACGGAAATGTTAAAAATAAACAAACATTTTATTTAATAAAAACATAATTTTCAATAATGCTCGCGATGAGCGAAACCGGTCCTGATCAAAAAATATATTGTGGAAATAACTACTAAAAAATGTGTTTCTACTATTTGAAAAATCATGCCTTTCCATCAAGAAGTGACAGTTAACACCTTAAAAGTGAATAAACAAACACTCAATAAAGAAACTCTTGTCACATTATACAATTTGTCAAATATTCTTAAAACTTTAACTAATATCGTGATTTAAAATTGACTTAAAAATACTTCAAAACTAGTGATTACTGATTGGTTGAATTGGCATTTACTTAATAGAAATTAAATTAAAAATTAAACAACTTTATAGATGTACATAAATTATAACCTATCAACTATTTACTCTGTAATTTTTAACGAACTAAAGTCCATTGCTATTTTTTTACCATGTGACTATTGATTAGCATTAAAAATCGAAAAAAAATATCTTGTATTATATAAAAACATGCTGCGACTTGAGTGTGATACAATCTGATAACCGATTGATGCTTAAATGATGAAGAAATTTTCCTGATCTTACCTGAATTTCCTTTTCAACTTTCAAACTTTAGTCTTGATCGTTTATGTAAAGTTAAATGTGCAATAATTACTCTTAAAAAATTGTCGTGTTGATAATTTAAAATATTTGATAGATTGTTTGATTAAGCCAACGTATAAAAAACATGCCATTGTTCGTTTTAAAGAACTCGGCAGTAACTTATGAGCATCCTCAAACGATATAATCACGTCATTATCCAATAATAAATTACTATCACGTTATTGCCTCGGTCATGAAGTATATTTCGATGTGGGATTAAACGTTAAGTCGATTTGAGAAATGCGTGTCTTCCGAATACGGTAGTATCAAATGAAGATTAATACGATTGTAATTGGGTTCTGCATAAGACTACGATGAAATTTCGACTTTCAAACATTTCAATAAAGGCTGCTGTAAAAAATGCGTTAACTTCAAAATAATCTGCCAGTTAATTTAATCGTGATGACTAGTAAAAAAACTACTCGTGGCAAGTTGAAAAAACGTACGAATCGAATGCTATCCACCACGGCAGGTTCGCATTGTTTGCAGTGGCATAATAGGCTCGAAATAATGTTGTATGAAATAAATAAACTTACATAATATATAAACATACCATTGTTCATAACTACACGATAGCATAAAAATTACCGATATAATGCGAAACACTTTTTCGAAGCTGGATTTAACAGAAAAATTTAAATATATATTAAATAATTGTTAATTCGTTCGTCACTTCATGGAAGTTTAAGGTTTTATTCATGTACGGTTACTCATGACCAAGTGCTGTACAGTATTAAGATTATCTGAGAAAATTAAAAAATGCTTGCAAAAGATGGCAATTATGTATATACGTGAAATTAAAAAGAGAATTCGGTGAAAAAAATCGGAAAATCGCGAAGGAGACAAATAAAAGCGTTGTTTGAGGTAAAAGAAATTTTTTCATTAGATTTCAATTTCATTAGAAATTGAGCTTTATATTAAAACAATTTTTACGACATATATATATATATATTACATAATACTTTATTAATTGGTTGTCAAATTTCGCGTGCATTTTTACTTCATCTATATGAAAATTATCAAGAAGAAAATGACATACCAAAAAAACTTTATGAAGTAATGTTGATCGTTTGTAGTAATATTTAACAACAATATTTCATTAAGTGATTCTGAAAATATATAAATAATAAATACATTAGAATTTTTGGCTGCAAACGAGTAAGCATTGACAAAATTAAAAGTAAAATAATAAATAAAAATACAGCAGTCCTAAAAGCAATTTTTTATTATTTTATTTTCTCGCTCTATTTTATTGCGGTAAATAAATAAATAAATCAATAAGTAATTTTAATATATATATTATAAGCCACTTAATTATAATTACTCGTTTCTTCATAATAACATACAGAGCGACCTAGTTACAGAATAAACAAATTTGATTTCATTGAAAGTAGCCCTATATCACAATTAAAGCTATTCTAAAAACGTAATCAAACGCACCGATCAAAAAATACACAATAACAGAATGCGTGTACCGAACATTAAAAAAGAAATAACGAATGAATTCAATAAAAATAACGTTCCGATGAATAAAGAGGGCATTAAAAACGCAATGTATCAGTCATCTGATATCGACACGAGAATCAGACAAAGGAATAAAAGCACTGCGATTGCAAGCCAGCGCTTTTAGGCCTAAAAGCTCTGGCCGTCGCGTACGGTTCTCGCCGCGCGACCAGCCCTCCCTTCCGACATTATAAATCAACCCTCAAATGTAAGGGAGGGTGCATGCCGCTGCACAGATAAGGCTCGATGACATTTAACAATTTGGCGGTGATATTTTCTGGATATGTGCTGCGGACAACGGACGTCGCTATGTTATTTCGTTGCCTTTAAATTTATATGTTGCACTCATGAACAAACTCGCATTGTATGATTGTGGTACCCTTATTAGGGTTCAGAGTGCACCGCAACGTAATATTTATCTTATCAATTTTATAAACGTGAGTTCATAATAACTAACCCATGAATAAATTTCATTGGTTCGAAAGTTGATCACAGTTACGGTATTAGACAAATTCAAATATTCTTACACTTGCATTTTAATCTGGTAGATTCTTAAATCAGGACACGTAAATTTATATAATTACGATATTACAATTAAAATTATGAAAGATGTTATTATTGATTGAATTGGCATTTAATTCGTAGAATTCCATTATAACACGGTGAAAAAATAGCAATGTATTTTAGTTCTTAGAACTAAAATATTGTACATTGCTATTGTTTCACCGTGTCAAAGAAAGGAAATTCTGTGTGGTCGTAGTTTTTTCGAAACTATTGCTTATTCTAGTTACTTCGACTATTTTTTTTTAACATGATTTTTTCATTTATGATATCGACTGAAGGTGCTTGATGGAATCTCAAAATCAAATTTCAATTGTTACAATGTATTTTATTTTTACAATATTTATAAGATATATAATTGATAGCTATTCGGCTTACGCATTTATCAGAACTAATTAGAACTAACCAGTTCTGATGAAGGTATAAACCGAAATAGCTATCAACTATGTATCTAATAAAATTTGTAGAACTATTGTAAAATACATTGCTATTTTTTTCACCGTGTTAAAGATGTTATTCTTTTTGAAAATTATGTTATAATTTTTCACCATAAATGATACAATTTTTAACTCAATCATTGCTAATTTATTTAAACATTAGAATTCCGTTATAATTAATTATCATTCATAATGATTAAATATCTAAAAAAAATATTTTTTATTTGAATGTAATATACATAACGTTGAGCAATCAAAAATGCCTGTTATATTGATCAATCGCTATCCGCCATAGAGTTGATTGAATGTAATAAACGCCATGGAAACCCCACATTTCTTTGTGATGATTAGTATTCTTAATAATGATGATGGTTGAGAGCAAAGTACAATGGACCGCTTAGCTGTAAAAGGCGTACCTTTCTTGAAATCGTTATATGATATGCGATGAGTGGATTTTAACCTATTGCATATGTGAAGATGCTATTATGCGATAAAGATTTAATAATAATTCTCTTTTTATTCGTACTGCAGTTCAACGCAACAATGAAATAATACACCCATCTCATTTATTTTATAATAATCCCGACCGTTCCTCGAACGACGGCGCTCCATTGTGAGGTGGAAAAATATACCAGACATCCCCCACTATGTTTAAAAATAGGCATAACAACCAACGTCGAGTGATGAACATTAAAAAAAAACCATAACAAAATTGTCTTTCTAAGCATGTTGATAATTTTTACTACAAAAGAGAGGCAATCGTTTTTATTTGACTGTATTAAAACGGTATCAATATAAATTATATGCGGCTTTTATCGTGCAGTATCAAGAAATTATTGAATTTTAAATAACTTTGATTATTTGACGTATAGTGTTACTAATTTTGACACGTGTTTCGCCATATTCAGACTTACTATCTCAAAGTTTGCTTTAGTAATATGGGAAAGCTATTGAATAATCATAATACGTATACGCGTATCAAGTTTTCTTTTCTTTATTTTAATTTGTTTTGTCACGATATAGGTTTCGCTTTTCAGCATTTTTAGACATTCTACTACACGGATGCAACAAAAACGATAGATGATAAACTGTTATATACAACAGGAGAGTTTTGCACCTGTGTAGCACTAATGTGTCAGTAAAATTAAGTCTATAGTAATTAAAATTATTTCAGATTAATGTTTAAATTCTAGCTTTATCGCCTATGTTTTTCTTTTGTAAGTTATTATTCAAATGATAAATTAATAAATCACATTTGAGGTATTGTTTTAATTGGAATTTATTGGGTAGAACTCCATTATAACACGGTGAAAAGAGCAAAGTATTTTAATTTTACAAAATCTTAACATATATCTGATATTTCTAAATAGTGATTAACTATATATCCTGTAAATTTTTTTGACCTAAAATACATTGCTATTTTTTTCACCGTGTCATTTGTAAGGTGTTAACTGTCACTTCTTGGAGAAAAGGCATGATATCTCTATTTCCACATTATATTTTATGATCAGGACCAGTTTCGCTCATTGTGAGCACTGTGAAATGAGTATCTATAAGGTCTTATTATTTAAGAGTGTGTTTTTATTATTTAAAATATTAATAAATAAACTTACATTTCAACATAACTCACTTACCGTGAATCACTATTTAATATGAATTTAATACATTAATAACAGCCGAGTCGCATAACTATCAAGGGATCTTCTCTGAAATATAAATTTAATAAAGCCAACCGTACGCATTGTACTTGCACATATATATCAATGCAACATCATCTCTTGCTATTTATTATGTCCCAGGGACCAACCAGTAACCACTGCCCACATATATAATGAGACGCACATAAAAACGAAAGCATTTGCATGTGTATACATTTAAAAGGTTGTGTATCCCTGAACATTTTTTTTACGAAGTAATGAAAATTATACTCAGCACTATAATTATCGATACAATATTAATTGAAAATGTATGATGGATATTATGCGAAGAGTAAATTTAATAAAGACTTACAATATTCAATATTATTTAAAATATTTCGTGATCTTTACTGTACTATTGACACTTTCATGTCGTGGTTTTTTATTATTTTTCATTAAGTATTTGTATTAATACTATAATATAATATTTTTATTATCAATCCGTTTTCTTCGCCTTGAGTATTTAACTTAAATGAACACATTCCGATGAACCTAGCTCACTTATCAGATGTGATATTATATTCGTAACAGATTTTAGTAAAGTACCCATAATGTACGTTTTAGTTATGCGAAGACGGCGAAACTGCATAATGTACATATATGTGATTGATAATTATATTTAAAAGTTAATGAATACCCTGTAACAACAAAACAATAAGTGTTTCATATTTTTGAAGAGGAAAAAAGTGTAAGTATGTAATAAAAACGAGTCCACAGCCCTGATTGTTGTATATAAATGAATTAATTTACTTCGCCTAAAAAACTATGACTTAAGAAATGCACATTACATACAAAATTATCAGAAAGAATGTTTTGTTCGAGACTATGATTCTAAGCGCTTTTTAAAAATCGTTTATGAATTTGTGTTGCCTATTTCGATAACAAAACACTATTATAGCAATGAGTGTAATTTAAGTAAGTTTTTGTAAAAATAAGTATAATGAAAAGGCAAATTTGTATTAAAAAATATGTTGTGCTTTTTCGTTATTAGGCTTTGCAAAGTTAAAAAACATACGTATAACAAAAGGACTAGTATTACAGATGATTTGTATTTTACAGATCTATTTTTAAGACGTCAGAGCTAATGACACGATGAAAATAAGTGCACAGCTTTCTTCAAAATCTGAGCACAAACAAATCCTGAATAAGAAACAGTGAACCCGGCCTGCCGTGCTATTAAAATTCGAGGAAACTTTTGAAAACGAAATCACAAGAACCAATAAGTGAGTTGTAACAGTCTGGAGGTCTCTTGTGGACACAAAGTTAAAAGGATAAGCCTTCCCAATTAGTCTTAGCGCATTACGAAGCAGGAAAACGAAATTCGACGAGAGATATTCTCAAAGGGAAAGCAAAACCATATATTTACACGGAATAATTCCATCTTATTACATATTTACTTTGAAAATATGAATACAGCGCTTTTAATACGGCGGGGTGATTTCGCTTCCTTCGCGTCATCCTGTTTCTTCATTAAATCTTTCGAGTTTCCCTGGGAATTTTCGGCAAGCAAAACAGGATCGTGTAAATTGTGCCTACATAATTTAATGCTGAAATCGTTTAATACTCTTCTGCTTGTCTTATTGGAAGGCTTGTATTTAATTAATTATTGATATCGTAATTCAGTTTAATGTTATACATCAATTTTATTAATATCTTTCGTTTTATTTATATCCCAAGCATTTGATTAACATTTCAAAAGGTTCAAGTAAATTTTATGCAAAATGATTCAATACAATAAGCCGACTTGCAAGATAGGCTACATCAGGGATTCCCAACCCCGTACCCGCGGGCGCCATGGTGCCCACGACTATTCGACCTTGACAGAATTGTTTTATAAACACTAATTAAAAATTTTAATTATTTAAAAAAATTTGAGTACCTAGGTACATTATATTCGTTCGTATGTTTGCGATACTATATATAGGGTCCGCCATCTAAAGTTTTTTTTTCAACTAGTGTTTATTTCGTGAATGGTAACACTTAGCTCATGTCTGATTTAACAGATAATTAGTTTTATCCTTCCGCTGAACGAATATGGTTGTGTATACGCTTGAACAACGCTGGGAAATATTGCGACATTACTTTGAAAATCATGGTAATGTTGCAGAATGTGTGCGAAAATTGCGTACGGATTTTGGAAGAAGAGAAGCACCGTCAGCTCCGTATGTTCGTTATCTTGTGAAAAAAGTGAAATAAACTGGCATCCTCATCGATAAACCAAAGCGTGAAAAGCCAAAAACAGTGCGTACACCCGAGAATATTGATGCTGTGGCAAAAAGTGTGCGTGAAGCGCCATCAACATCAATTCACCGTCGTTCTCAACAATTGAACATTTCGGAGACATCATTGAGACGAATTTTGCATAAAGACCTTGGTATGACGCCATACAAAGTCCAATTGGTTCAGGAGTTGAAGCCAACTTACCATCCAATGCGTTTTCGCTTCGCTGAGTGGGCCTGCGATCGACTTACAGAAGATGCCGATTTTGCCAAAAAAATCATCTTTTCGGATGAAGCTCATTTTGATCTTGGCGGGTATGTAAACAAGCAAAATTGTCGCATTTGGGGCACAAAAACCCGCACGCATACATTAAAAAGCCGGTACACTCAAAACGAGTCACTGTTTGGTGCGGATTTTGGTCCAGAGGCATAATTGGGCCATTTTTCTTCGAAAATGAGCAAGGAGTGGCCGTTACAGTCAATGGCGATCGTTATCGGACCATGCTGAACGAATTATTGTTCACAAAAATTGAAGAGGAGGATATTGGCAACATTTGGTTTCAACAGGACGGCGCTACGTGCCACACAGCCGAAGCTACACTCGATGTTTAGCAAAACGATTTTCAAAAAAAAAAGTTATTTGGCGGACCTTATATAAGAGTCTTTTTTTATTTATTACTCATGTCCAATTATAAATATCCTTAGAAAAAATAGGCGGTGACCGCCACCCTACGGATATTTTAGAATACATTCTAGAGTACAAAAAGGTTGGGAATCACTGGGTTACATCAAAAGACGAATAAAAATCATGATGACGTTTATAACTTTAAATCTAAACTAAGACAAGGTAGAATAGTCGAATAATATATGTTGTTTCTAGTACTTTATATCATGTGCTTATGTTTTTGTCTAGTATTTTTTTTTGTTAATTTATATTACAAATTATTCTCATTAAATGTCATACTTAAAACGACAGACAACGGCATTCGACCTCTATAAGGTATGAAATATATTTGTGATTGCCACCTTGGTAATCTTTTATTTCAATATTTCATAGTAATATTTGGTAAATAACAGAATATCATAGAAAATTTAGTTAGTACAAAATATATGTGGCTTACTTTATTTATTCTAAGATTAATGTATATCTTACAGCGAAAATAAACTTCAAGTGACAAATGGTTTACCAATTGATGCAGCGAATATGTCATAAACTTGTCTTGAATGGTAAATAATGTTATTTAAATTTGAATTGTTGATACTTCGTATGATTCCACAAATTTTGTCACTAACGACCCGGATTTCGCCTTTCGGCATCTTCAGGCATTGACCTGACGAACTGACAATTCAAATCTGATATTTAAATTTCATCAAGCACCTTCAATCGATATGATAAACTAAATTTGAATTTTTTCTTCTTTCGGCATAATCTAGTCAGATTATCTGAAGTCAGTTCTGACAAAACAAAACACAAAACTGACTGAAAATAACTGACGTGAATGCTGAAAGGCGAATTCCGAGTCGTAAGTAACAAATCATGTGGAATGAATGGAATGTTTAAACAATATAATTCCATCAAGCACCTTCAGTCGATATCATAAATGTTGTTTAAGGTTTCAATGGAAATTATGAATCGAATGTTATATCACTGGAAATATATCATATTAAATATATGATGAGAATGTACTGGGATGTGATTTCGCTAAAACGCCAGTAAAAATATTTTATAGTTGAAATACACTATCGCTGCAACACATAAATATTTTAATCAACGTTATAAAACCTTTGTTACTATGACAGTATAAAGTACTTTTTTTTTTTTAATTAAAAATTGTGTAGTAAAAGCACTACATAAATGGCTTAATTCTTAGATCTGATAGAATCCTTGAGGGAAAACAAGATTTCACAACCCTCAGTGCTCATAAAGCCACTTGACTCATGCAGACGGGGTTCTTAGATTGATGGAGTCAGATAAACAAGAAAGCGAAGCGACCATGTCTTACTCTTGGCAATTTTACACATCTCTTTTCTATGCCATCCGTCTCGAGGGGTATTGAATTCGTGAAATAACTGTTTGGGTATTTATTTATTATATTTAACAATTTTATTACTAGCTATATTTTTCTATATTCAATCACGAACCACAGGCGAAAATCGTCAGATTACGTCAGCAGGTATTATCGCAGGTATTAAATGTCAATTATTTATGGAAAAGCATTTTATTTCACACGGTGTAAAAAATAGCAATGTATTTTAGTTCTACAGTTTTTTTTATTTTTAGAGAGTTCTGACGATGGCGTGAGCCGAAATAGCTATCAACTATATCTGAAAAAAAAATTGTAGAATTAAAATACATTGCTATTTTTTATACCGTGTAGTTCTACCAAGTGAATGCCAATTCAATCAATACATTTTATATCATTAAACAAAAATCAATGTTATGAGGTATATCCTCGATTTCATAATTTATTTTTAATTGTGACAACATTGTACGATTCCGCATGTCTTGTCACTAACGACCCGGGTTTCGCCTTTCGGCATCTTCAGGCATTATATCACAACAGTTCTGTTGCATTCGTGTGACAGAATGCCTGAAGATGCCGAAAGGCGAAACCCGGGTCGTTAGTGACAAGACATGCGGAATTGTACAACGTTGTAACAATTCAAATCAGTAGATTTGATAATGTTCGCGATGAGCAATTCCAGACCGGATTTTGCGAAACAAATCAGCGAATAACTTCAACACTGGGATTACGTGGTCCTTTTTACGATTCATTTAAAATTAAAGCTCGAATATTTTTATAATACGACGTCGATTATGAAAGCTGAATATCTGATATTGATTATTGGCAATTATTTTTTAATGATTTATTTTACGATCACTGACCATTAAATGGAATTCATTATGCCACTCAAAAGAGTGTTGATATTTTCATCATTTTTTAAAAAAAATTAGCATACTAATTTTAATGATCGACATAAATTAAACGTATAGACAAATTTGATATTAGGATTAATTTTTACTTACAAGTAGGCGTTTATTAAGTCGCTCAACTTCACCTTATCGAAGAGGAGAAAAGATATAAAGGTGATGTTGTTACTGAAATATAGCACAGGTTGTATGGACCTTTCAAATTTCATTATTGAATATACGATGTTTCCAGTCAGTTAATTCGGACATATGACCATCACAATTGAAAAGAACTAATTATAGAAGAGGCTTTCATATGAATAGCACTCAGCTCTTTAAAATTATCGTCAATGTATTAATAATGGTGATATTTATTAAGTATGCTTAGAGAAAATAGATCGCAGCTTATACCAACAATTATTAAAAACATGAAAAATCTCGTGCGTACAATTCATTCAAAACAAATTTGCCGCTTGGTTAATTGACCGCCAAAATATAGTATGTAAAAAAATTAATTAATTGCATTAGCATTTACTGGGTAGAACTCCATAATAACATGGTGAAAAAATAGAAATGTATTTAGTTAAACAAAATTAATAAGATATATACTTTAAACGTAAACGTACTAATCTATAATATATTTAACGGTATAGAAAAAGTACACAATACATCTTCTCTTATGTTTCATGAGAATAAATCTGGGTTCACTTTGAGGAATACATTAAATAAATTTGCCACAAATAGGAATTTAATATCTCAACATAAAACTAGGATAACAGAACAGAAGATAAGATGTATTGTTTAATTTTTCTATACCACTATATATAGATAACTAAATGTATGTTTAAACAAAATTTTGATGAGGGGTAAGCCAAAATAGCTATCCAATTTATACAATATCTAATACATTTTGTAGAACTAAAATACATTGGTATCTTTTCACTGCGTTAAAACTATTGACTTTGAAATATATATCCAAAATATTTGAATTCATACAACACAACAATATGACACTTTTCTCGAATCGGTATCAATTTTAAACAACTCAATTAATTGTCTTGCAGGTGCAAATTTCACAAGGCCAGTCATTGACACTTTAAAATGCTAATAAAATTCGATGTTTTTACTGCGACATTGCAATAAATCGAAACGGCAATGTACACCAAGTTATTTAAAATAATTTATCAAACTATTACACGACGTAAAAAAAATACGCTTCCTTCACCATATTGTAAACATGACAGGTACAGCGGAGCGAATGAGATGTTTTAAAGTTATCGTGAGTTCGTAATGAACTGGTTTAGAAAAAAACTAGCTACTATATGAGCTTTTTTAAGCTTCATTTGACAAATGATCTATCTGTGTTTGAATATACTTAAGTGTTAATCAAAACGAGAATTTCGAATACCTTTAAAATGGTCGTGAATATTTTTTTCTTTTTATTTAAACGATTTTTTGTATAATGAAGTGATCATTTGTTAAATGCACAATTAATAACACGGCGAAAATATAGCAATGTAATTTAATTATAAACAAATTATTAGATACAGTGGAACCCCCAATTACACTACTCCGATTTAGGCGCTGGCTTAAAATATTCGCTGCAAATCCCCCAATTGCACGATCTCTTTAGGCCGTCAAATATATTACACATATATACACGTACAGCCAAGCAACTATATGTGTGTGGATTTTGCGAGCGCTATGCATTTTATCACCTAGTAACTAAACATTTCGTCCATATAAATACAGTAATCTTAGTTCTCCATTTTTAGCGGAAAAAAATTTACTAATTTCGTTGAGATCCACTCCCCCAATTACACTACTCCAAATTATACGGTCCCGACTTTATAGCTATTATGGCTTACGTCCTCGTAAATACTATTGAATATCAAAGAGAAATCTGAAACTACAGAATTAGAGTCCATAATCCGAAATAGGTATCAACTATGTATCATATATTTCTTATAAACTTACAGACGTTGCTATTTTTCACTTAGTTATTATGGAGTTCTAGCGAGTAAATAGCAATTAAATCAATACGTGCAATTAATGTTTATAAACTAAAAGGTTGAGGAACAATTCTAAAAAAATAAGCAGTCGAACTATGGCGGGCGAATTGTAATGCATTTGAATTAGTGTCGGAGAGGTTTTTGGTTCACGAATGCTTTTAGACAATCGTTAAAAAAATTCAATCCGGAACGATGATCTTTCTTTTAATAAGATTTCCAATCTAGATGTAACAAAAAATCTCTGAAATATTTCGGATCATTTTAATTGAACGTCTAGTCATATTTTGGACGAATGCACTGTCTGTCACTACAATGTTCAAAGAACTCAATCCCGAATATTTCAGATCAAGGAAAAAGTTGTTATAAACTAACCCTAACAACGTGAACAAATATTTTATTTTTTTCCTCAAAATGGGGCACCTTGTAATTTTATATTATGGCATTTTTCATAAAAAAAATTCATGCATTTTATCACATTTAAAAAGTTTTTAAAAATACACCATGAGCAAAATAAAAATTTGAATTATTTGAATATATTTTTTTTAATTTGTTACTATGAGTTGCAGTTTCACTAAAACGGAAAATTTTGGTGTACCGGGCAGCGGGACAGGAATCCTTAAAGCGGTGAAAAAATAGCAATGTATTTTAGTTGTACATTTTTTTTATAAGTTATAATTGATAGCTATTTCGTTTCATCATCGTCAGAACTAGAACGTAGCAGCCATTTTTTTCACCGTGTTATAATGGAGTTCTACCAAGTAAATGCCCATTCAATCAAAAAATCATTAAAATGCAACAGTCCTATTAAAAACGGAACGTATGTTTACGTTAATAGTTCCGGACAGAAGCATACTTTAATTACAAACAAAAACGATACACATATTATTTTTAAGCCACTGTTTTCATTTTTTTAAATTGGTTTCGTCGTCAATAACTTTAATGTTTCACAAATACCAACATGCAGCTCTGTTGTATGATATCTAAATATCTGGTTTATTTTTTCCAAAGTCACTTCCTCGGTTGAATCGATCAGTTTCGCTCGCCTTTCAATGTTAATGACCCCCGATTTAATCATTAAAAGTTTTCGGTAGGTAGCTATTTTAAAATGTTCCTGAAGCAAACTCCAGGCGGACATTCATTAATTTGGCGATACTCAAAGTGTTTTCTTTGTATGCAGCGTGAAAATCCGATTTGCTATGCAGATAATTCCGCTTAAATTTAACCATCTTATCTTAACGTCGTCGAATTTTATCTCAAGTAAAAATAGCCAATAGTAATATTACGTTTTTGATTGAATACCGTGAAATTAAAATTTATTATTACGTTTTATTTTTTGTATTAAAATGAGTTTTCTTTGTAACGATATAATTTAGATAAATATATATAAGTACGAAACGAAATGCAGTTTGGAATATTAAATTGTATTTTGAAGTAGCAAAAATGTTAACCATACAAAAAATAACACATAATCGATTTAAGAATTTACACTAGTCACGTGTGTATAGTTATAAGATATAATCATTCCATCGATATTTTGAATATCTGTGTAGAATTCAATACAGTTAACTCCTAACACGGTGAAAAATGGCAATATATTGTATATTAGTCTTACAAAATTTATTAGGTATATAGTTACGCCCTCAGATTAACTCTCACAGAACAGAAGATATGATTTATTGTGTGCGTTTTCTACTCCACTATATATAGTGAAGTAAACGTACGTTTAAAAATCATTCTGATGAGGGCGTAAGCCGAAATAGCAATCAACAATAAAACTTACACTTTTTTATAGAACTAAGGTACATTTCTATTTTTCCACCATGTTGTAACTGAGTTCTACCAAGTAAAGGCCAATCCAATCAATATGCAGTTTACTCTTCATCGATTTTAATCGGATGTGTTGTTTTTTTCTTTAAATTTCCGAATGTTGTGTCATTAATGGCACGTGTTTCGCCTTTAGTCAGCAGTGTACTAGAACGCATGAAGAAGTCGTAAATCGAAGACAATACCAACAGTTATTTGCGTATTATTTTATCTGGGAATAAAGTGACTAATTATTTTTTATTAAAAGTATGTATGTATTGTAGATTGGTTTATTTATATTATAACTGACCGCGACTCTATAATGGAGAAAATTTGCCCAAATCGAGTGATTTTACTAGTTGCAAGCAATGCGTGACAATTGTAATTAAAATATGCTCTGAACATATAAAAATGCAATTTATCCAAAGGCCTGATTACAATACTAGCATAATATTTATTTATTCAACCAATAAAGTATACAAGAAGCTTTAAGCTCGTCTTTTCTCCTAACCACTTACGCGTCATGATTATCTTTACGCTTGTAATTATATGAGCTTAACAGTAAATGTGCTTTTTTCGATGAATTTACTCAGGACTTGAAAATCATAAACTAAACAAATAAAAGAGTTTAAATAAAGTCAACTGTTCACTCTCGTACAAATACGGTTATGGGTAAATTATACCGTTATTTAAAAGAAATATTACTTTCTTAGCTTTTCGGTAGTCACAACAAACACCAGTTAAAGCGTTGTACACTTAACAAATACTAAAAAAACCATAATCTATGGGATACTAAATAAATAAAGTTATATAGAAATGACAATATTGTCTAAGCCATCCTACATACAACAGTAATATCACGTGTTCCTTTTTCTTATTTGTTTTATTTCCTTCAGATACGAACGGCAAATAATACGAAAGCTAGGGTTGGAGTTTTATGAAAGTTTAATGTTCGACGAAGATTCCTCCCTTCAAAGTATAAACTTTAAACTCTTAAGAGCTCAGTATTCGAAGCGTGGACGTCAAATAGCCAAATTTATATTTCGTTATCGTAATTAATGTGTACTTTATCAATTGAAAGGCATTTGTTTATTACGAGACCTCTGTTAAGATGGAAGATTTCTCCTTGTAAATGCGAAGTTATGGAAAACAGGATATTTCCTATAATTAAGATAAAAAATATGTATTTGATAATTAATTAATTAATTTTAAATTGTTCAGTTGAGATTTCGAATTGTTTAATTAATTAGTGATGGGTACTTAAAATAAATCTCAAAAATTGTATATGTAACGAAAAAGTTTAAAGATGATTATAAATTTATATCCAATTTAAATTGTTGTAACTATATACGATTACACTAACGACCCGCTTTTCGCGTTTCTTTGACTAATATCAGTTCTGTTGCATCCGTATGATAGAATTCCTGAAGATTTCAGAAGGCGAAACACGGGTCGTTAGTGAAAAAACATGTGGAATCGTACAAAGTTTAAACAATTCAATCAACTACCTAGGTAGCATTAGCGATAAAATTCATCGGGAGATTAAAAACTCAATAAACGTAGCTTTCAAGGTCAACAATAACTTAGACAGACATCTTAAAAATAGTAAAGATAAAATTAATAAACTGGACAGATGCGGTATTTATAAAATATCCCGTGGCTCATGTTTATCCGTTTATATTGGACAGACAGGTAGAAGTATATCTACTCGAGCTAAGGAACATGTAAGATCATTCAACAGTAAAAAAACAGATTCACAATTCGCTAATCACGTTATTAATGAATCACACAATATAAATTCAAACTCAGCGCCTAAACGTTTGCATCTTTGTAGTAAGGGTCGGAGAACGACGGCTTTGGAACAGCTGGAAATCAATAGACACCAATTATCACAAAGGATTCTTAACGACCAAACTAACATAATAGTATCGCCACTTGTCCAGCCGTTGTACAAAGGCGTGGTCTGATTTGCTTCCATAATGACCACTTCCGTCCCACATATAAACTTATTGTCATAGACACCTTTTGTTTCATTTAGAATTTTTGAAAATTTAGTGTCATTGTGTTAAAGTAACAAGCTAGGCCGTTGGAACAGGAGAGAGGATGTGTTGTGTGCGTTTTCTGCACAGCTTTATATAGATAAGCGAATGTAAGTTTAAGCATAGTTCTGACGATGGCGTGAGCCGAAATAACTATCAACTATATTTTTTTTTAATTAATTTTGTAGAACTAATATACATTGCTATTTTTTTCACCATGCTATAATGGAGTTCTACCAAGTGAATGCCAATTCAATCAATAAATTTAAACAATTCAATTGAAATTACTTCAAGCACCTTCAGTCAACATTATAAATTAAATTAAAATATAAATTTATATTTTTTAATTATTTAAAAGAAAAGTATTTTAAAATAAGTATTTTAAGAAAAGTCTAATACTTTATGAATATTAATCAAGAGGCGCGTATGAAGAGTCACTGTATGTTTAGAAAAAAATCGTTTAATTTTGAGAAGTAAAAATTCAAACACAAGTAAGTGCACTGTATGAATATATTATATTAATTATTGTATATGTTACAAATATTTTTTTTTTCATTTCGCTTTATATGATCTCCTATCTCTTGACCGATTAAAAAATAAATTTGTAGTCAACCGTTAAAAAATAAATACCCTGATGATACAATTAATTTCAAAAGTCCTGCGACGGCCATTCGAATTCGACAAGTATACTTTAAAGTCCTTGACAAGCAGCGAATCCTGTTTATAACTCCTTCTAACGAAGATGGCAACTTACGACGCTTAATTAAGACACTGAAAACTTTGCCGGAGAATATCAGCGTTATTTGTAATGCAGATTGAGAACAGAGGTAGATCGCAAATTATATATTGAATACAACTGTAAATTTACTTTTTAAATGTAAACATAGAAAATAAATGAATCTTATCTTTTTTAACAATTAGAACAGTGAAAATGTTGCCATTGTGTGGGTTTATGAAAACTTTTTAACCGAACAACCACATTGAGTTGTAGCAAAAGTAACAACTTGCAAGATTGAGGCTAGTGAGACGATCAGTGGACCAGTTGATAGTGATCTGGATGAGTGAAACCGATCTTGGTCATAAAATATATGTATTGATTGAATTGGCATTCACTTGGTAGAACTCCATTATAACACGGTGAAAAAAATAGCAATGTATTTTAGTTATACATATTTTTTTTTTTAATATAGTTGATAGCTATTTCGGCTCACCCCATCTTCATAACTATGCTAAAGCTAACATTTGCTTATGTATAGAATAGATAGTGTAGGAAAGGTACACAATACATCTTCTCTCCTGTTTTAACGGCCTAGCTTCGTTTCTTTCTCGCAATGAAACTAATTTTTTTCGAAAATTGTAAATGAAACTAAAGAATGCGGCTATGACAATAAGTTTACATGGCACGGAAATGGTCTATTACGGAAGCAAATCAGACCACTCCCCCCCCCCCCCCGTGGAGCGGTTTAATCAATGGGCTAAACAATATATTAGTTTCTTCGTTAAGAATCCTTTGTGATAGTTGATGTCTATTGATTTCCAGCTGTTCCAAAGCGGTCATCCTACGACCCTTACTGCAAAGATGCAAACACTTAGATTAAATATATTGTTGAAGTAGTACTTAAAATGTCATATTTGAATTGTTGTAACATTGTACGACTCCAGATGTTTTGTCACTAAGGACTCGGAATTCACCTTTCAGAATCTTCAGGCATTCTATCACACGGATGCAACAGAAATGACGTAAAATAAACAGTTAGCATCGTCTATATACCAATGTTATTAATTACAGGAAAACATTTACCCCACGGCAAGCAGTAAATTGCAGCTAAATTAAATTTAATAATACTAATCCAATGATAAATAATACAATTTCCCGTGACAACTTCTATTAACGATCCAGTTAATGAGTCATTCTTGAATTGTTACAAAGTTGTAGCAATTCAAATTTGATATTGAAATTCCATCAAGCAACTTCGGTCGATATCATAAATTATTTCAAATGCGTTTTTATTATTGAAAATACACAGAAAACATTTTTTAATTAAAATCTGCATCATTTCAAACTGTGTTTAATTCGAAAATTTATTTTGTATTTAAAATACTTGACTGAATATTTTATGTTAGTAATAAATAAATGAAATAACCAGATGAGATTCTTTACATGCGTATGTTTGACGTACGCTGAAATATTGTATTAAATAATATCTTCATCACAAAATATTTTCTTGTATTAACCGTGCATGTAAGGTCAAACACGCAGAGATCATTTACCGCCCGTCATTAAATCAGTACCTGACTAGAGAAAGAACTTTTTTTTCTTGAAGAAGATGCATTCATAAGACTCGAGTATATTTTATTCGTTAACGCTTTTTTAAAATATCTCATTTCGAAAAACAAAACTTGATCCGATGACACTAAAAAACGTGTTCAAGGAAATAAAACAAGAAACAAAAGACTGCTTAATTATATTCAGGTGTTTTGAAACGGACACCGTGTCGTGTTTTTAATGCGAAAATTCTTTAGTTAATGCTGTAAATTATGTGTTATTTTAATTAACTTAACAATACATTTATTTATAAAAAAATATATATATTTTTGACAGCATAATACAAAGTGTTTATTGATGGTGATTTTATTAAAATTAAAATCACTGTTAATCAACAAAAAAATAGCGTAGAATAGTTAGTAAAAGTGAAATTTATATCAATACGATATAGTTTTTTCTTATACTATTTTTTTTATTTATACACCATGGCGACGTTCATTTAACAAATAGAATGAAGCCATTTAAAATTCATAAATCAAAAAACAATCCTCTTAAAACACAAGATATAAAAAAATATATTTAAACACACAAGTGAAGAAAAAATTAGTAAATTGATAAAATATCCACTTTTCTAGGCATTACATTGATCAACTAACTGGCTCTATCAACTGTCGTCACATATGACCGATGGAATGAATCAGTTATAAGAAAAAAGTTGAAATATATGTGTTTACCCACGAAGATTTGGAGCATGTAAGTTAATAATCTTAGTTTTTAATATTTATTTATCATGGCATCGTCAGAAGTCTATATTAAAATGTTTTGAATTAGCACGGTTGATTTTTTTAAAGGATGTTTTTTTCTCACTGACTGTTTTGCTTAGTTGATATTAATTTCTATTTACGGTCAAGAGTTGAACTGTCTACATTAACGAATGTTCATATGCTCGCTTTAAATGTAGCCTCAATAGAACTGTTCTAAAAATGGAAGAACTGCGTGTTGTTTAATAACTTTGGATGCCAGTGAAAATAAACATAGTCTAATGCAAGTAAAAATGAAAAATTTTGGATTAATTACTGACATCTATGATCTCGACCAAAAATCCATAAATAGATTCAAAATTCGAATTTAGTAACTGTACGTTCTTATGTATTGTATGTCACTTGTTCGAAATCATTATATTGTTTATGGATATCTATCCAATTCATTCATCATAATGCAGTTATGGTAACACCATGAGCATTATTAAAATCCGATAGTCCCGTACATGCAATCATTTTCTGTCAGTGAATCAACGCGATAAATTTGATGTTATAATAAAATTTTGATAAATTGCTCGCGATAAAAACTCCATTGGCACTAACAGAGTAACTGAATGATTACGTAAAAGTTACTTTGTTACCACACTGACGTAGAAAGATGTGAAATTACTCGGATTTTACTATCGAAATTTTAAGTGTTTAAAATATAAACTTTATACAGAGGAGTAAAAATTGTAAATTAGTTGTTTAAATTGATTGTGTACAGAAATTTTTGATGTTATTTGCTAAAAATTAGATAATAAATAGGATGCAATTTTATGAAATGTAATAAATTTAATAAAATACGTTTTCTTTAGTGTACGAAAAACCATTATTCTATTTGTTATTTTGTCGTAAATAAAAAAATAAAAAAATCGCAAAATTTTGTCACTATGCCATTGTAAGATCAAAATTAGAACACGGTGAAAAAATAGCAATGTATTTTAGTTCTACAAAATTTAAAGATATAGTTGATAGCTATTTCGGCTCACGTCATTGCGAGGGGCTAATGCATTTCTGTAATAAATCATTGCCGCCTGTTTAGTTTCATTTAAAATTAAATTTTTAGTTTTATTGCTTGCAGGAAATAAGCAAGGTTGTAAAAATAGAAGAGAAGATGTATTGTGGACCTTTTATACACATATATATAGATAAGCAAATGTACGTTTGAACATAGTTCTGACGATGGCGTCAGCCGAAATAGCTATCAACTATACCCTATATTTTTTTTTGTAGAACATTGCTATTTTTTCACCGTGTTATAATGGAGTTCTACCAAATAAATGCCAAATCAATCAGTAAAAAAAATATTTTATTAAAAAATGTGTTTTTGTTACTAAAAATAATTAATAATAAAATTTTGTCGCTATGCCATTGTAAGATTCAGTTGTGACTTTGTAATCAAAACGACGAGTTCGGAGAGTTGGTTCTGATGGGATCTGGGAACATTTTGTTATTTAGTTGTCAGGTAGATCGCTGGTAGCTTCCTCGGTTAACGAAACGCTCATTTGAGGCAAACAAAAAAGTATTTATTTAAATTTCCCAGTGGCCGATGCATGCGCGGTTGGTAGCCGTGTTCTTCTCTCGTCGGCCAAACTCGTTTTTAAATGTTTGCATAATCTTCGCGCTGAGAAACGAACAACTGAAGAATGCTCACCTGCATCCGAGGATAGATATATACCTATTATACGTATTTTTATTTCTTGCTGATGATGAATAAAGAAGATTCTTTTCTATTGCAACAAAGAACAACTGCATATCTACTCGAGCTAAGGAACATGTAAGATAATTCAATAGTGAAAAAACAGATTCACAATTTGCAAATCACTTTATAAAAGAATCGCATAATATAAATTTAATTTTTTTTTTTTTTTTTGAATAATAAAAACACATTTTTTAGTACTTGTTTAGTTCAGTTGATAATGCTCGCGATGAGCGAAACCGGTCCTGATCAAAAAATATATTGTGGAAATAAGTACTAAAAAATGTGTTTTTATTATTCAAAATATAATGCCTTTCCATCAAGAAGTGACAGTTAACACCTTAAAAGTGATATAAATTTAAGCTCAGCGCCTACGTTTGGAACAGCTGGTAATTAATAGATATCAATTGTCACACAAAATGTTAAATGAACACGCAAATATAAGTCGGTCGCCGTTCCTCAGACCATTGCGAAGGGCTAATGCATTTCTGTAATAAATCTCCGATCAATATTTAAGCTTATTTAAATTGCCGCCTGTTTAGGTTTACTTAAATTTTAGTTTTATTGCTAGCAGGATATAAGCTAGGTCGTTAAACCAGAAAAGAATATGTATTGTGTATCTGTTCTACACAGTTATACATAGATACGCAAATGTACGTTTAAACATAGTTCTGACGATGGCGAGGGGCGAAATAGCTATCAACTATATCTGATAAAAATATCTAGAACTAAAATATATTGCTCTTTTTTCACCGTGTTATAATGGAGTTCTCTCAAGTAAATGCCAATTCAATCAATAACAATAAAAGTATTCATTGCTTGAATTTGCATTAACTTGGTAGAACTCCATTAAAACGTGGTGAAAAACTAACAAAATATGTAACAATGTAGTTCTGATGATGGCGTAAGCCGAAATAGCTATCAACTACAAACCCAAACAGAAAGGCGAGACCCGGACCGTTAGTGACAAAATATGTGGAAATATTTTTTTTATATTTAAATTAACGATGTCATCAATGAATGAATTTTAATGTTGAAATAATTTGTAACGAAACATATTGATGAATAAAGAGGATTGTATAATTTAAACATCTTAACTTCATGTATGACGCCTGTTCAAGTATACATAACACATTTATGCGGATTAATTATTGGTAGAATTCGTTATATGTTAACACCTTGGTGAATTTACAACCATATCATAAACGAACTGTGTTATCACGTAAACAAATAATAACCTCTGTTTATTTTAAGGAACTGTTGGGCTTTGATGCGTATTATTTTTATTGAACGAATAGTTGGGTAAATACGACACCACATTAAGACAGAGTAAACATGGGTTTATCTTATTTATATTACAACTGTTTGTGAGTTTAACACTTAATAAACCGTAGAATTAGATCATTTCGAGAAAGTATTTTAAAAAGATTAATGTATTTAACTTGAATGACGATTTTTCATATCGTGTCATTAAAGTTAATAAAAATAAACAGCGACATATTTTTAAAACATTCATCTTTTGAAGTAGAAGATATAAGTTTTATTAGATAGTTAACCAAACGATATTTCATAAATACTAACCGTGTGATTGTATTTGATGAAACATGGTGCAGTTTTGAAACTAACGACTTGGGTTTCGTCTTTCGGCATCTTCAGGTTTTGTAAATGTTGTATCTATTTGATTTTAATGACATTCAATTTGTGTGTGATAATTTTGTAAAAAATACATAGAGTTAATGAGTTTCTGATGAAAGAATTTTACAATAAATAATAATCATATATCTTTAATATGCAATTGAGTAATTTTAAACTTAGAAATAACTACTTATTTTACATCGGTGGATTATGTTGCGATTAAATATCCGGTTAAGTCATGTAGGAATTGAATTTTAGAGATTGTCGATTCATTGAACTAGTCACGAATTGATAGTACAAAGGAGAATTTTTAAGTTATGTTGATCGTTGAGAATACGAATTGGATGTAATAGATCTCTGTGTGTTTTATAAATTATGTAATATATAGTAATAAGTACCTATAGAAACGTTTGATTTGTCCAACATGCAATCATCTAGTGTCAAGATATCATTCGTGCTACTCAAGTTGAAATATAATAAAGTCCAATTAACCGATAGGTCATCCGTCAAGTGATGGATATAATAATTTCTTTTGATAACTTTACTATTGAAAGCTATTTCTAACTGTTATACTATGATAATCGTCTGATACTTCAATATATGTGAGGCTTTTATTTAAATTATTGCTGATTTAATAAATTTCGAGCTATTTTTACTCAAGACTATAATATTGGGTTGATGCAAAAATTATGACCGTTTTTTATGATCCTAGGTAAAAAAAAAATTCTTCAGAAATGATGAATAGTATCTTCTTTTAAATGATTCAATGGTATAAAGGAGCCTTTCCCTCTACTTTCTATTCAGTTTTGACCTGGCCAGAGTGCAGTGAAGAGCCCTTGTATTTTTTCAAAATGTCGATCGACAAAGTGCATTTACGTCATTGTTTACTTTATGAATTTCGTAAAGACAATACCGCGAGTGTGGCAACCAAAAACATTTGCGAAGTGTATGGAGAAGATGTCATCAAAGTTCGAAAAGTACGAAGATGGTTTACAAAATTCCGATCTGGGGATTTTTCACTAATTGATAAACCACGTACCGGGCGGCCATTGAAGTCTGATGACGACAAGTTAAAAGTTATAATTGACACCAATCCACGTCTAACCACCAGGGAGATCGCGTCGATGATGGAAGTCAACCAAACAACCGTATTAAGACATTTGAAGCGTATGGGGATGGTTTCGCGGTACGACGTTTGTTCATCAATACATCAATTGTCGGCTGCCAATTTATTGGATCGTATTTCAACGTGCGTTGCTTAGAGTGCGAGACAAAAACATGAACCTTTTTTGTATCGTTTGGGAACGAGAAATGAGAAATGGGTCGTTTACAACAACGTGACAAGAAAAAGACATTGGGCTATACCTGGACAAGCCCCATTAACAACTTCGAAGGCCGAAATCCATCAAAAAAAAGTTATGCTTTGTGTTTGGTGGGATTGCAAGGGTATTGTGTATTTTGAACTCTTGGAACGCAATCAGACGATTACAGCAGAACGATATTGTCAGCAATTATCCAAATTAAACATCGCCCTTCAAAAGGATAGACCAGAATTGGTAAACAGAAAAGGGGTAGTGTTTCATCATGACAACGCGCGACCACATGTGGCTATGATGACCCAACACAAGCTAAATGAGTTGAATTGAGATGTTATCAAGTATCCACCGTATTCTCCAGATCTTGCTCCTTCCGATTTTCATTTATTCCGATCGTTGCAAATTTTTTTAAATAATAAAAAAATTGATACAATAGAACAGGTAAAAACATCCCTTAATACATTTTTCGCATCAAAATCCACGGAATTTTACACTAGTGGTATTAATAAGTTGATAGAAAGATGGGAGAAAGTTATAAGAACGGATGGAAATTATATAATTGATTAAATAAATAATATAAATTTAAAAAAAATGTTTAATTTTATATGTAAAAAACGGTCTTAACTTTTGCATCAACCCAATATAAGAATACATTTTATTATTTATTAATGTCATATTAAACTTGCAATAGGTTCGCTATACATTCCATAAATATAATTGGCTTAAAAATAGCAATGTAAACTTGGTATGAATATGGTATTAGTGTAACGAATTTTTTGTCTTCAGTCTTAAAAAAGAAAAGCTCTACTCTAAAATTGGGAGCAATTACTTATTTAGTATATTCTAACATTGATTCATTGCTTTGAAAGTTTTATTGGATTGATTCTTAGATTTGCTCGTCAGTAATCGTCATATAACGCGGTGAAAAAATAGCAATGTATTTTATTCTACAATTTTTTTTATAAGGTGATAGTAGATAGCTTTCTCACTATTATAGTTCTAACGATGGCGTGAGCTGAAATAGCTATTATCTAAACCTTATAAAAAAATTGTAGAATTAAAATTGTCAATTGCCAATTTAATCGATAAATCGTCATATACTCTTTATATCAAATTACAATATTTAAAAAGTTAAATTTGAATTGTAAAAAACGTTGTAAGGTTCCACATTATCGTTTCATTAGCGATTAATATTGTAAACCATATTAATCGTTAATGAAAGTTATCAAGGCAATTGTATTAATTATTATTATACCAATATTATTGAATTTGTTTAACTGTCATTTAGTTCTTGCCTTGGGGTCTGTGTTTTCCTTCAATTTAATACCTTTGGCATAAAGACGATGCTAACTGTGTATTGTGCGACAGTTATGTTGCATACGTGTGATGGTATGCCTGAAGATGCCGTAAGGCGAAACCCGGGGTCGTTGGTGACAAAACATGTGGAATCGTACAAAGTTTTAATAATTCAAATTTCATATTGAAATTCTATCAAGCATCCTCAGTCGATGCCATAAATTATTTTTAAAGTTGTTTAATTATGATGACAAAATTTATTTCAGCAAAAGGATTGTTATTAAATCCGTGCTTTGTTCAAGAATGATATTAATATTATAATTCAAAAAACAATTCATTTAAACAACATAAACAAAAAGACAAAACATTCCTAACACAAAAATTTATTACTTATTTTTCTTTGCGTTGTTATTTAGATAAAACCAAAGTTCATTAATATATCTTTTATAGTATTTATATTCATAACTACGATTCACCTAAACATCTTTTTATGACACATAAGTTATAACTAGTGTCAATTTTCAAACAATTCGCCCACGCCATGACTTAATTGATAAATAAATATAAATTATTTATAATTTAATCGTGAAATAAATATCATATAAGCCATATATGTATTTCAAAAAATTTTGCCAAAGGTAAATTGAAAACAGGCAAATATCATTATTATTCAGATACTTCTGTCATCAAAGATTTTTTTTTTTTATATTTGCATTTTTTCTAACGTTTAATCAATATTCAACATACGGCTAAATATTTTTTTCAAGATGAGTAGTAAGAAGTAAAGAGTTATTTCATTTCACATGTATAGCTTATGTGGTTTGCTCACACGTCGTAAGTCCTTCTGATTTAGAAGTGTACGCACCAAACGGAAAAAGTAAAAAAAATTGTGTACCCAAAGGCACTTTTAACAGTGAACAGTTAGTTAGTTAAAATGAACATATTTAAAACATAAAAACAGTCCTTCTATTTGAATGGCATTGCAACACATGACGGTTACTCATTTGTTGTATTCAAATAAACATTGTGACAAATGTCGAAATGTTAACTACTGAGAATTCGGTCGCATAATTTTTACTGTATGAAATTCAAATATTACTTCCAACTGATTTCTTTTGAGATTAAGAATGACATCAACGTTAGCGGGATTACGAGAAATCAACAAAAAACACAACCATACAGATATTCATTATTCTAACATGTCTATCAGTAATAGCTCCAAAGCCTAACAACTATAATTCACATACTTCAGAAGAATTGAATTTAATTATACAGGGCTGTAAAATAATTATTAGCATTCGTGTTCATGTGTCCATGACCGTACTTAGAAGGTATTTATATGACTGTTAAAATTTCATATCTAATGATCAGTGGCTGGGCAATAAACTTGGTAATAGAGTCATTCGGTACGCCTTATCTCTTTCTCCGAATCAACAATAAATTCAAGGAATTCTATCTGCGACTTAGTTCAAATTGAACGCTCGCCTACCGTGTAAACTGTGAGAGATGAGGTGGTTATTGTACGCTTTGAAGGAATATTAAAATTTTACAAAAATAAAACTATTTTTTATGTACATATGTTATTGGGGTTTTTTTAATAAATTTAATAGTGTGCCATAATGTACTTCTTTTTGAATTTTTTTTTTCACAATAGAATAAGAATTTTTGATGAAGGTATGCTTTTTCGTCAGTTTAGTATGTTTCTTATTGATATTGAAGCGATAAGCTATTTTAAAAATTGTGTAGAAAAGCCTTTTCGCGTTTTACTTCAATTTAATTTTCTTTAATTTACCCCTAAAATGCATTACTATCAAAATGTAATATAAGTATATAATATTAGCATTTTTATGTAGAGCCAAAATTTTTCCTCTGACGTGATGCACGATCAGCTACAAAAATATTGATTCCATTTCTTGGTTCAAATAAAATCCTATTTTTAAAACCATTTTCACAGTATATTTATGATCAGGACCAGTTTCACTCATTGCTAACATTATCGAATCATAGAATACAACTTACAAACATGTCTATTTATAGAAAATTTAATAATAAATAAAAATGGTTTTGAGTATCTGCTAATTTTTGTCTCAATTTATTTTTATAAAAAGCGTAATCAATTAATAGTGATAACGATGAGTGTAAACGGTCCAGATAGTACTAAAAACGTGTTTTTATTGTTAAAAAAAACTATGACATTATTGATAATCTTGTTCTGGAAAAAAAATGATAATTATCACTCAATCGAAGTCGAGAGAGTTTAACATTTTTTTTACCATATTTCTTTGCTATCTCTCAATATAAAAATATTATTTCTCAGTTACTCATACTATAAATATGCAGTGTTTTTACGGAGGGAGGGAGAGCTCATTTTTCAAAATGACCGACGCACAAGTTAAATATACGAGTAACGTTCCGGTCCGATTGTTCTAATTGTGTGTTTATACTGTCGCTGCAGGGCATATCATAATGACTTTTTTTACATTGTCTGAATCGCTTTATAATGTCTGGTCACAATTATTTCAAATCGCTGTCTTAAAGTTGTGTTCAACACAGCGTCAATTTTGCAAGCACGTTATAATCTTATGATCCAATTAAACAAAAATAAAAGCCGAATATATATCATCAATTCAGAAAGTGATTGGTAAGGTAAACACTTTCGTTTTGAAGTGACTCGTAAAAAATGGTTATTTAGTGAAAACAGTAATGAGAAAATGTAACTAATAACGGTTTTCAAATTTAGCTAAGGTACCAACTTTCTTATGTGTGTAGTGACAAGCTACAACAATCAATGATGAAATATTAGACTAAAATGAACATTAGTGGACTGGGCAAAACGAATTTATATATTGATTGAATTGGCATTCACTTGTAATTTCAATTATAACACGGTGAAAAAAAAAACAATTTTTTTTAGTTCTACAAAATTATTTTTTTAAATATAGTTTATAGCTATTTCGGCTCACGCCATCGTAAGAACTATGCTTAAACTAACATTTGCTAATCTATATATAGCTGTGCCGAAAAGGTACTCAATACATCTTTTCTCCTGTTTTAACGACCTAGCTTGTTTCCTGTTCGCAATAAAATTAACAATTGTAAATGAAACTTAAAAGGCGGCTATTTTAATAAGTTTACACATGGCACGGAAATGGTCCATTACAGAAACAAAGAGACCCCATCCAGAGGATTCAATAATGGTGACCGTCTTATATTAGTTTGTTCGTTAAGAATTCTTTGTGATAGTTGATATCTATTGATTTCCAGCTGGTCCAAAGCCGTCATTCTGCGACCCTTACTACAAAGATGCAAGCACTTTGAATTTATATTGTGTGATTCCTTTATAACGTGATAGAGAAATAGTTTGTACATAGATGAGTCATCAGTGGAAACATTATAACTTAACCTTTAAAGGAGTATGGACGTACTTGTCGTATATGTCAACAATTATTGTGGTAATATATTCAAGTGCTATGTGTCAACGGTTTGTGATCCCTTGATTATGCAACTGGTTTTATTACGATAAAACCCTAAAATCGTGAGTTGTATTTTTTTTTACAATATGATTAAAAAAATATTGTTAAAAAAAACTCACTCCTCACAGCACGGTTAAAATTAATTAGTTACTCTTGGAAAGGTTAATATGATATCAACAAGATGATGATTGTAGATTTACAGTCCGGTCGTTTTTACAATACTTTTTAATAACATTGCGAGCATATTAACAAATATTCGATAAACATAAAATATCGTGGGAAAATATATGACCAGTCAGAAATAGTGGCTGGATGAAGTTAGTCTTGCGTCTAAGCCAAAGGTTGGCAGTTTTTCAAAGTTATAATGCGAATATATATGTAAAGAACCACTTCTGCCTACTCTTGGTCTAAACAGATAATATTTGGGAATTACAATGTACAAGCCATACATCGAAGAAAACTATATATCGGGGAACGATAAATGCATGATTATTAAACATTATATTTAAAAGTGTATGATATATAACGAATGCAAGAAAGGCAGATTGGATATCCACTACAGTTTCAACATTTGAATACTATTTTTATGATTATGCCATGTGTGGGAAACGGAATTTTAATACACGTTTAAAAATAGTTCGTTAAGACGGTCTTTTGTGATTGTCGTTATGCATCAGGTGATCTGAATGGAAGTATTTTAATGTAACTGTCCATCGATGCATTGCATTAAAGGCTTCCCGTAGCAGACTTTATTGAACTGGATAATTATATTTTGTAGAAATATAAATATATAAATTTTAAAAAAAGTATATAAATTTTGTAGAACTAAAATACATTGCCATTTTTTCACCGTGTTATAATGGAGTTCTACCAAGTGAATGCCAATTCATTCAATAAATTTTGTAGAACTAAAATACATTGCTATTTTTTCACCGTGTTCGTGTCGATAATTATTACTACATATATATTATAATAAAGGTCGCAAGAACAAACTTATATACGTCTGTCGCCGCTCCTCAAGCCATTGCAAAGGGCTGTTTCGTTTTTGTAATAAACCATCCCCATCCAATACGCCGTTTCCGTGCAATATATAAGCTTATCAATATAGCCGCCTTTTTAGTTTCATTTACATTTTTTTTAGTTTTATTGCTAGCAGGAAATAAGCTAGATCGTTAAAACAGGAGAGAAGAAGTATTGTCTACCTTTTCTACACAGCTAATAATAGATAAGCAAATGTTCGTTAAATCATAGTTCTGACGATGGCGTGAGCCGAAATAGCTATCAACTATATCTCATAAAAAAAATTGTAGAACTAAAATACATTGCTATTTTATCACCGTGTTATAATGGAGTTCTACCAAGTAAGTGCCAATTCAATCAATATATATTATACACACGGAGTGTGCTGTCTCTTATTCTAAATTAAAAAAAGACTTTGATTGACTTATTAACGTTTTTATAATCCAAAATACTAACAAGCTAGTGAATGTTTCTTTACAGAGATGTCCTTGTTATGGACGTTTTAACAATCTGGTAGACTGCTTTTTATATCTTCAGGATTTGAGATAACCTGCTAAAAACCTAACAGTTCACTCGTAACAATTCTCGTGAGATAAATTAATTTTTGTGTCAGTGTATCCAAGTGATTCTGCAATACTTTTATTTCAATAATACGTGCCATTTTCCCTCGACCGGTCCGTTGAATATTTTAATGGAGTAAATAAATCATGTTTTTTGATAATTTTAAGATTAGACTAGACGCTCCACCGCAATCCGCCGTGCACAAGCAGCCGTTAATTTCGATACTGATTCCAATAACACACAAATCGATATTGTACTACGCGGGGCATAAATAAATTTATATTCGGACGAAATCTGTGTATTAGATATTAATAAAGGTTTAATTAAAAATGTATGGTCTACGTGAACTCGATATGGAAGATACTATCCAATAATTAACCTCCAGCTAAATTTTAATAAAATATCGACTGCCAACGTTTTTTTAATCACGTATAAACACTTTTACTTATTGTTTGTTGATGTTCTTTTATATTTAGATATACAATAATACCGAACAATATAATCTGATACATTCTATTACTAAAAAATATCTTAACAAAAGCATTTTGTTAAAGAATAGTCTGTCTCGCTTCGGTAGGCACGTGAAACATATTTTAACAATTTGATTTACAGTAGAAAAAAACACACCTTTGATAAAAAAAAATATATATACACATAGTCACGCAAACTTTTAAGCCTCTCAAAAACAACCTTGGTCACTAAAAAATATACTAAAAACGTAAAAAATAATTTATAGACAATTGTTGTCGATTCTGTCATAAAATCACATTGATTTTTATTTTCTATAACCTTCTATAATTTTCTTCTCAGGCACATAATCGTCTGTCTCATATTTACATTTCATTAATAAATATTTATTCATTAGGAAAAAAATGTGTTATATTTTTGATGGTTTTGTACTTTGGTAAGTAGAAATCCGGAGCACCGAAAGATGTCCTAATGTTTTTCGAATTTAAATTTCGTCCTTTAATTTAATGCAAATATACATCAAAATACATATTTCACTTTGTAACACTATTATTCGATCTGTGGTAATTGACTGAGCACTGACTTTTTGGGGATATACTAGGTTAATAATTTGTAGATGTTTTATTTGAAGTTATCTTCAGCACCTAAACAAATTTTCTGTGAAAAGAGGCAAACAATGAAAGACGATTAACTATAGGTAATTTTAACAGAAAAAAATAATGAGCGGTATTTGATTTTTCAATTTTTTACTTTTTACAAAATAAATAAACTCCCCGTCATAAAAAACATATTATTATATTTAAATATCTTTATAATACTGGAATTGTGCTGCATTTATCAAAACAAAAAACAAAAAAACATAATTTAACAAAATTAAAAACGGTTGATAATTATTGTGTCTAGTTCTCCTTTACAGAATATTATAAAATCTGCAAAAAATTAAAAAAAAAGTATTTAATTTTTTTAAATACTATGCCTTTTCAATAAAAACAGTTAACACGTCAAAATGATAAATTGGTTACAACTTTTATTATATGTAACGCCTAACATTTTTCCAAATTTGCCTACACATTTAAATAATAAAGCCCGAACAACACGAGATAATATGCTTCGCAATATGCATAGTCAAATGAAATTTGATTTATAATCATCTACCGATTAATACCGACTACCAGTGTCCGGTTTTACCAACTACATGCAACGAAACCGTCGGACAAGATAATTTAAAAAAATGCATTGAATAATAATTACTTAAGAATTTTTTTTATCTATGTTAATGTATGCAAAGAATATTCAGTTGCAATTTGATAGACTAGTCTCATTAAGACATTTATTCTTGAGAAGTATTAAAACAGTGGTCGGCAACATACTACCCGTGGGTAATTGAATTACCTACTCCAGCAACTTTAGTTACCCGCAAAAGAAATATGATATTGTATTTTTTATAAAATTATATAAATGAAAAATGATTCACTTAAAGTGAGTAACTGAAGGAAATTGTTTATTTTACATGTTTTTTTTACCCGGCCTCTCAAAAGGTTGCTGACAAATGTATTTAAATATGGATTTATGTTATTGTGTGCGTATTTCCCAGAAATTATATTTATACCAAGAAAACTAAGTAAAAAAACGTGTTCATTTAAATCCTGTTATCTGTAAAATTTTCTTTGAGATATTATATTAGATTTACTACACTAGTTTCGTAAATAATAATACAGTTTTATTGTATTATTGAATAGTAGTAACTGTTTGATTTCAAATAACTAAAATTTAGAAATGTTTTATAATTATTTAATATTCATTAATTCTACTGAGGTACAAATTTTAAATTGATTTTTACATTATTATAATATTTTTAAATATCAAGTAAAGTAATTACAATGAAATCCGGTGTTTACATTTTTATTGGATAATTGGTTATTTTGATTATAACGTAAATCGGT
Organism: Himalopsyche japonica; assembly: GCA_028555115.1. NCBI lineage: Eukaryota > Metazoa > Arthropoda > Insecta > Trichoptera > Rhyacophilidae > Himalopsyche > Himalopsyche japonica. The sequence goes on from JAHFWJ010000201.1 coordinate 97,802, forward strand.
TTTGTACATATTTTTATACTGATTTACAGCTTCGTTGATAATATGATATAAGCTGATCTCCCATCGTTAGTATCGTCTCGTATAAACGAAAACAATATATTTCACCTTCCTAAAATTCATTTCAAACATTTGAAATCGTCGCGCATTCAATTCAATATTGTGATAAATCAAATTTAGTTTTTAAACACTTCAAACATAAAAGCGGGTAGTGAATTTAATAAAATAAAACGGGATAGCAAAAAGTCAAAGCAAAAGTGAATTCTGTAAAGGAGTTTCATTGTAGTTAGATAAAAAAATATTTATCGAAATCCATTATTGAAATTATTTGACTTATTTTCGATGTAATCGGAATATGCTAGGGGCTACAGAGTCGTTAAAAAAACACGACTCTGACTCTAACAGTGAACAACAACACGACTCTGGCTAAAAAAAAGGTTAATTTTGACAGTTTTTTTCCTACTTGTCCTTTTTTGTGTGCATTAAATTAAGGATCAACCAACCAATCCGGCAAATTGTTAATTGAGATTATTCTTCAAAATCGTCTAATTGAAAAAGTAATCAGAGTCACTCGTTTTTCACGACTCCGATTCCATTCTACAGCTTTGGATCAAACATAAAATAAAATCGAACTTATTCATTTTATGGTGCCTTAAAAAGACAGACGTGGTATAATCAATCTTATTTTATGTCAATTCCACGCTGCTAATTTGTGTATGCATAAGAATAATAAATATTTAATTAAGAATACATTCATTGTGAAGCTACAATACAAAAGTGATTGTGACCATATTTTATTTCTACACAGATATCAGATTTCCATAGTGACAGTTAGCAATATTTTCAACCCATTAACGCCCATGCACTTTTTTATATTATCAGCAATCCGATATTAATTGCAGAGTATCTCAATCGATATAGATTGGATACGTATAATTAAATGTTCAATAAAAAAATAATAATGGTTCAATTATCGACGGAATTGGAAGCGTGGGAAGTGGATATACTCCGGTGATAAAATGATAAATGATACGTATTCAAATTATATTTTAAATCGAATGTGAAACGACATGTCTCATATGCAATGGCCAACCGGTCATAATATAATAAAATGTGGCAGAGAGAATAATTACTAATAACACTTCGTATTGACTTGAATAATGATGTAAATTCAAATTCATTTATATTTACATACGTTTTACAAATCATAAGCAGATATACATTTTAATTACGTTTTTTATACACGACTCAAGTCTGGATTTATTTTAGTATTAAGTAATTTTTCACTACGGCTTAAAATAGTCGTACGTACTTTGAGTAAGCTTTCAAAGTCAATTAGAAATAAAGTGCCTATTTTATAATTGAAATATATTTTCATTTCAATTAGATCGTGTTATATATTTTCAGTGTATAAAATTTCTGTGAAACACTTAACATATACGTGCATTGGATATAATGTAATAAATTACAATGTAAAAAATATTAACGTACTTATCTTGATAAATTATATAAAAATTGGACTCGTTCCTAGAAATTTCATGTTTTATAGATAAATTAAAAACGCAAACATTAACACGGGTTTCTCAATGATATAAAGGAGAAAAAACTGTTAATCAAGACAATTAAATCAATGTGTAATTCATAAATTTTCTGGTTTTATTAAAAATATTAAATGACTACAGCTTTTGTATTGGAAATATGCAAATAAAAAAAAAACAGTTTTTATATTGTCACTTTTGATTTTTGCGCAAAATCATTAAAGAAATACTTAAGACAGTTTTCATTTTTGATGAAAATATTAAAAATGGAATATTCTTCTTTATTACAAATTGTAGATTTTTAAAAATTTAATAACTGGTATTGTTTAAATTTAACAACTCTGAACAAAAAAAAAACAAGAGGAAACGATTAAACATGTTCATTGGCCATACTTTTTTGCAAATAAATTTAAAGAATTAAATAGTCTTCAAAAATACTCTAATATTCACATTTGATGTAAGTGAACTTTAGCGTGAAATATTTAGACAGCGATGTACAAAACGCGCATCGTGCGGCAGAAGCACCGAACGCGCCTCGCGAGTTAATGAATTAATTCTAGAAATGATTAGTCATGCCTATCTTTTGATACACACTTTTGATAATTTCTAATTCGCGTTGTGTTGTCTTTTTCTTCTAAATTAATAAGTTTTAATCCGTGGATTTGCAATTCTCATTTTCATTGCAATGATTATTTTTCAGTTTGTGATAACTATGAATCGTTGAAAGACCGCTTTTAGTATAAAGACTGCGTATAACATGAAAACAAAAAACGAACATTTATCCATGCTTGCACAGAATGACGTGTGCAAGGTCTGAATGAAAAATGTACTGTAAAAAAGAAAATACATATAATGAACTTACAATGGAGTCGAGGATAAAAATAAAATACGAGACTATTGTACCTCTGAATTCAACGCGATTCCTATCAAAAGGAAATCAGGTGTAGTTTACATGTTCACATCCATTCAACAACTTCGCCATGTTTTCAATTTTATCAAGGTGTTAAATTTTGACATTACCAGCAGGATTATAAAGGTAAAAGAATAAAATAAAAAAAAACATATACCACACAGTTAGAACACAGCGCTTTTCTTGATAAAACAAGATTCATATGAATATTAAATAGACGATCCTTACTTTTTGGTATGTTTAAAATGCCGTAGGGATCATGCATTGACACTGTTTTTTATGTCTGATAAAATAAAAGCGCCAAAAATATATATTTTGATTGTTGTGGACACGCCCCTATGATTATTTTTACTTCAGAGTCTAAAATACCAATATAAATTTATAGATAAAAAAAAAAGTATTTCAAATTTCGAATTATCATATTTTTAACAGTGTCCACTGAAATATTATTTACTGTAATAAAACTTATTCAGTTAAGCACCGATTTATTTATGGCGAAAATTTTCATTAAAATAGTGTGGTAGATATTTTATCAGAATAAATAATTTTAATTAGTGATTGTAGAATGCTTAATTTAGACAAAAATTATATTGTTTTAAGAAATATTATAAAATTATCATATTAATTTTGATACGTTAAATACCTTACATTATTCAATACGATGAATGTGGCCAATAAATCATTAAATAGTTTTTTGAAAGTAAATCTTCTAAATAAAATAATGTCGATTATATAAATATACAATCATTTAATAATATTAATTTGGTAATACAGTTTTTCAATAAAACTTTCAACAACAATTTTCATAAATTTTCTTTTTTCTTTTAAAATTTCAAAATAAATTGTGTTATTTATTTTTGTGCTATTTACCTTCTTCTAAAATCTTCTTCTTAAAAAACTGACATCATGAATATAAAAAAAAAATGTAAAACGCATTATTTTACAGACGTATTTTTTTACTGTGTAAAACCACAACACATTTAATGTACTTATTTAAAACGGACTTAGTGTGTATAATTAAAAATAAATATATTTTTAAATTAGTATGAAACTCTAATCAATAATGAATATGGATGCGACGGTTACATTGTAAAAAAATGTTTTAATAAATACACTTGTCTACATCAATAAATATTCAGATGTAATTTTTTTGTTTTGTTTTGCAACAAAAAAAAAATGGTAATTTTAAAAAGTAAACATATTTTCTTCCCTTACTTATACGTTTGCGATTTCTATCAGTTTACCATAAATTAACCATAAAATTTACATGAAAATTGTTAGTACATGATTTATATAATAAATTTACATGCTAATTCTTTATTTACACGAAAATTTACTAAATGCCCGCTTTTAAAGTGCAGTTCTTAGATTATTTTAATCACTTTTTTTAGAATAGTAAAATACTGAAACAATTATTATTGAATTAGTTAAATCAATTTAAGAAAACTATCAACATAAAAGCAATCATTAAAATGTGTTAATCGTTACTATTAGAGCATAGATAGGTATATTTAAAAATATTGCAACTCGTTTTTTATCGGCATTCTTGATTTCGATATTCGATAGGAAGAAAAGAGTAACATGTGGTAAAGCATATTTACCACGTTATTTTACTTCTTATGGCAGTAAATATTGCCCATTTTTAATGCATAAACATTTTTATTTTATTTTTATATCATTACTTAAAGGTTGTCCATACTTACTTACCTGGCTCTTAGGACCAGTTCAACCCTATGCGATGACAAAAAAAATATTTTAAACAGGTTTCAAGACTCATGTTAAAGATATGAACCTGAATGTAAAAATAAAATTGTATGTATTTGTAATTCCGAATGACATACACCACAAAAGTATTTCATTACAAATGTAATTTTAACTTTGTAATAAAACAGTGTTAATTTTAAATTTAATCTCCCATTTATTACAATCTAAATCATCAATGATAAATTAATACACATTTAAATTGTACAAATATTGGGGGTTTTTTTTCGTATTTTGACGTAAACTTTATAAAAAATTAAATTGTCTAAATAATAATCCAAGCATATGCCAATTTTATTACGAATTATATGATAGTTAAAAAGTAAGTTTTGTGCTTTCTTTAATACGTTACCTAGGTAAATTAATTCAAAATTTGCAAAAACAACCAGTCACCTAAATGATAAATATTACAGTTCATTCATTTTTTAATTTAAAGCTCATTTTTGTTTTTTTTTTAAATATTAATGTTGTAAAATATCACAAATGAATAGAGCTTAAAGCTTGCATCACAGAAAGCTCATATAAAAAATAATTAAAAAAAATACTTATCGGTTAGACAATAAATGAAAAACGTAAATTATGTTATTTACATTTAAAATTATATTGGCTTCGTTATTTTGTATACAAAACATCTCTGATTATCGCAAGAAAATAAGTCCGCTATTTTCGATTTTTATTTTGAATATATGAATGACACAAAAATCTCTTTTTATCAAGTAATATCATGACATGTTTACACGCATAATTAATATTGTAAAGATATCAAAAGTCCATTTGTATATATATGTAATGGAAATAAGAAATATATCATAATAAACCATGCTTACTTTCCAAATCCACCAAAGTTAAATTCAGGATTGTGTTTTGTTCAACTGTGCGAGGATTTGTTTATCGTCAAATTCGATCCCAATACAGTTGATGCGATAAAATAGAATCACGACATATTATTCCTAGGCCAAAAATACCTTTCGGAAAGCGACAATTCGTTCCACTGGAAGATAAAACACAGAACTCTGTCAAAGAACTCCCACGTTGTCACTTTATTTTCAATATGAAACCATGTCATAAAACAATCAAAAACTTTAGGTTGTGTGTTCATATGCAGTTTAATATGTCTTCCTGTTAATGCTGATGGAATATTTCACTGGCTTTCATTTCAAATATTCAAAATTAGAACACGATGCAACACAACACTATTTGTTTACAAACGATATTCCTTTTTCAAAATCTTCAAATTGTGCTACAGATTCCAAATATCACGTATGATATTTGCTTGAATGAATAAAAAAGAAAGCTAGAATATTATTTCACTCCGAATGCATTAAAATCACTTTTAGATGGTATTTCGAAAAAACTCAAATACGCTTCGAGAGTATTTGGAAAGCTGTACCACAACGAATTAATATACGTTCCACCCCGCTCAAAAGCCGGGATGCGACTGATTCTTCTACATTTCTACTGGATAAAGTTTTTAAGCATGGAGCCGAGCCACGCTTCTTACACTGTGTGCACACATACATACTTGAAGCGCTGTATACATATTATCTGTATACTATACAGTGGTATTATACACGTTTGTAGTATCAGTATACAAGTCTCGAGAACATTACCCCCCAAAACGCGCGTGAGAAAGAGAGCACACTATGCAAACATACCGATAGAAGTTGCGAATGAGAGAGAAAGAACTGTCGAATGAGTATATCAACACGTCTGTGAAACAATGGGATAGACAGAGAAGCGGTTAGTGGAAACAGATATAGTTAAGTCAGTTGTACATTTAAGGGTATACTTGCCATTGGGGTTGATGGCTTAAAAAATGGCAGTTCTTTTAGAATTAATTCAATATCAATGTTAGCCGAGATCCTTTTATGATGACTTATTCGTCCAGAATCTTTATTAGAGATTATTGGTAATGTTTGAATTCTTTTAAAATATTCTTAATTTATCGATCGATTATTATTATGAATATTTCGAAAGTACTAGACTGTGTAGTAAAACAATAAATATGCCATTAACAATAAATAATTTCATATGTTATCAATTGTTTATTTTTAAAAACGTAGAATTGTAAGATTTTATCGAATATATTTTTTTGTTTTATCAGTTCGTTATATATTTTAAATTACTCATTTAATTATATTAATATATGCTTTTTCAGATTCATAAAATTTATATTATTCTTATTTATACATTCTTCAAGCTTTTTTTTATAAAAACACAAATTAATAATATTGTTCAGATTTTTTTTTTAAACCAAATTTTTTATAAAATGCACCACATCTGAACACCTTTCGCAACAACGTCGCGTTATACTGACCTTGTTTCTTAAAATAATTCAATGATTTTTCCTGGAATTAATAAAATTTTCGATTTTAACACACCATTACTAGGTGGTGACTATATTTAAAACATATGTTTGTATTGCTATAAGTTATTATATTTTTACTAAACTGATTTTTTTTATTTTGTTTTATTGTATACTAAATAATGTGTTTGTATAAACGTATGTCCTTTTTGAGAGTTTCGAATAAAGGGACCGCCAGGCATCCTAGACAGAGACAGGTGGCACTTTGGGAGATTTCAAGGGCGCGAAAGCGAGATGGAAGGTGATCATAGCCTAAAACATTCCTACCAGCTGCTATGGAGATAGGTAGCCTTTTAAAATGTTATATATATTTGGAACGTTTTTTATGCAACAGAAAGACCAAGTTCACAAAAACCCTATATATAACCCTAAATATTGATGATTTTTCAATTACCTTCCATCTATTCGAGAACCAAAAAAATGCACATTATTTAGACACAAGTGTTTTTTAATAGAAAGGTTTGTGTTAGTAGCCAATTACGAAGATGCACGTTTAAATTATCCCAATATATCTAACTTTCTTTTTAATGGAAATCTTACTTTTATGTACAAAACAAAAGTTTTACAGAAGGTGACATTTGTGTCAATTAAAGAAAAAAATTGGAAGATTATAATTTTGAAAATTACAGTTTATTTGTATATAAGCTTCTTTTACACTTTTAATGTGTTAATTGTAACTTCTTGATGGAAAAACATGATATTTAGAAAAATATAAACAAACCATATTAGATCTTCTTTTAAATCTTTAAGACGGTTCTATTTCACTTAACTTCTGATCCTTTGAGAGGTCGTGGCGCCCAGTACCGTTAATTGTTTTTCTCAACTCAAACGTCAATGTTTATTTTGAAAAATACCTTAAATATGTATAGATTTTAAGGGAAAAAATATAATTATTTTATATGTATACTTTTGTGAAGGCTTGGTTTAATATTGTGCGGATTTAGATGTGGACTTATATTAGTGTAAGGTTTTATTTTATAGGATTTCCTACTGTCTGATTTTGTTTTAGAGCCACATGCAGAATATTTTTTTTCAACTTAAATACGACATAATAAACGATGTTGATTGACGATGTTAGATTGAAATACAATATCAAATGTGATTTGTTTAAATTTTATGCAATTCAACAGGTCTTAAAAAAATCATTTAACAGATATTTCTTATAATGAGAGACTATCCGAAAAATTTATTGAATGAAACTTTTATATAGCAATAATAATGTGATTTAAATTTTTTTCGTATTTTCATTTCGGTTTCATACTAAAAAATATTATGCCTAACTAACCGAAATATTAACCTTATAGTTGCCACAGACAAGATATCTCTGCAATTGACGGACTGTTCGTATTGCCAAAGACAAAATATCTCGGAAGTACATTTGGTTGCGTATTCTTGCGTTGTATATACTTATATTAACAACAAAATTTTAAAACTTCACGAATAAATTCTAAAAATCAATGCGCGATATAAAATCTAGTAGGTAAATTATAATGTCTTTTTAACACGGCAAAAAAGAATTATCTTGAGAGAGGTTATTAACACTTTATGGTCCGCACATTTTCGCTAAATAACTACACCGAAATAGTTTTTCCTATATTGATTTTAGACCTCGTGTATATTCTTCATCCATCCATCAATAAATTTTGAAAGTAAGAATTAAAAATTCATATTAATTTTTGGTAGTATAGCTGCGCGTCTCAAAAATGACGACAATGTGGCGTCCGCAGACCGTAAAGTGTTAATATAAATATATTCGGTCTGGTAAGTACTGTGGCGTGATTTATTTGCGGCTAAGAAAAGGTTAAGGAAACTGCAAAACGGGCCTTCAGCTCTGAATTACCATATATATTTTTTGTAGTGTGAGTGTAGTCTAGCTCTAGGCTTTTAATGGAAAACACTTTCAAAAAAACCCTTATGAATATTTTCAACAGCAAAGACTTTTGAACGAGTGCCGCCAATATAAAGCTGCTCTGAAAAGAGCCGGTCCTAATTACCGGTTCGATAAATACATTCAGAATTGCATTAATTGGAGTTTATCGTGAAGATTCAAAAGCATTCCGATGACCCTACATCCTACATTAAAATGTTAGTTAACTCACGATCTACAGTACTCGTATTGGTCAGTCAAGTTTTAAAATTGGAACTGCTTGCAAAAGAAACGTCTTCACTTTACGAACAATATATTTGATACTAAAAATACCCAAAAAAATTTAAAAAATTACGCTTCATTATTGTGATAGTTTTTTTTATTTTTCAAAATGATTGGAACTGATTTTGTTTGAAAATCAACTAAATCCAATCACACGGTGAAAAAATAGCTACGTATTTTTGTTCTATAAAATTATAAGGTATAAAGTTGATAGCTATTTTGACTTCGTTCGTGAAGTTAATCAAAAAACTTAACTAATACTAGGTATTTTTAAAACTTAATGGGAAAATTTTTACAATTTAAAATCTAATAGCTATACATAGCACCAGGAAAGAAGAAGAATAAACAATCTGATATGCCTGTGTTTGGTAATGAAACAAAACATGAAATGAATAGTAAAATCTGTTTTTCAAGTGGTTTCAATAACATCTCACACTAAACATTTATGCTTTAAAACAATTAATTTTACTAACTAATTAAGTTTTAATTTTCGTGAGTAAACTTGTCGTCGTTGTTTAGTCTCGAAATGATTCTAAATAATACGTTTGTCGAAATTTCACTGTGGCCGCATTATAAACATCAGTTGTCCTATGGAAATGTCTTGTGATAAAAAATAATTTCGATATTTAATTCTTAAATAGTGCATTATAATGAATAATCTTTCACAATATACAGCGTTGTAGGTAAAATCGACAAAATTAATAAAGCAATTGTTGTTAATTCTGTATATTGATTTGATTCATGGTCAACGTATAACTTCGACCAAAATTTTTGAACAGTTTTATTATTTAAACGATCATTTACCTTAACTCGACTAAATGCTGGATAAATCAGATTCATTCAATCAATTTTAAAATTTTACAAATTCATTTATAAAAACACAAATTTTTTAAATATCAATATTAACTATAAAACGGTTGGTGGCCGCAACAAAATCCTCTGGTGGCCGCACATGAGAACCACTGTTATAGTTTTAAAAGTACAGTGTACAATGCAGGAATGTGGAAGGAATAAAAAGGGTTTATTTTTGTCAGATTTTTTCTTACCTTTCTTATGCATTAGCATTAAATAAAAATGAGCTAACCAATCCGGCAAATTGTTCTTCGAGATATTCTTCAAAATTGTCTGATAAAGTCTGATTCGCTTGTTTTTCATGATTTAAACTCCAACTTCACAGCCCTGATAAAATGAGCAATGAAAAGTAAATATGTTTACATTCGAAATTTAATAATGTTAACGATAAGGCATTTAATTTAGTCAATACAACACCGACGGTTTTATCATCATAACGGCAGATAAATTATTATAGATAGCCAGTACCTGAAAGTAATTATATATTCCCTGTCATCAGCACACATTTGCCCGCATAGATTTCACTAATTTCTGTTCGAGTGTTTGCTATATGTGTATTAAGCAAGCATCGATTCATTCTATATCGGTAAACGTGCAAGCACTTATCACTCTATGACTGACAGAGGTCTGAAGAGAGGGCATCCATTTATTTACCTGTCCATATAATGAATGTGTTGTGCGCCAGCCGCATACCGGGAACGTTTTGCAAGGGCCGATGATTTTCAGGGTGATGGGGGACAAATTTTAAATTCACACACGTAAATTGCCGCTTTGAGAATTAGCTTCCATTAAAATGAATATTAGTAACTCGTTTGGAAATGAACGGGGTACATAATTGCGACGGGATCACTTTTGAGTGAAATAATAGACTGGCTTGGAATTTATTCGCGGCAATTATACAGTTAAAATTAGCGGTCATATATGTAGTTTTACAATTTTAAATTATTTTTAGTAATAAAAACACATTTTTTAATATAATATTTGTTTTATTGATAGAATTGGCTTTTTCTTGGTAGAACTCCATTATAACATGGTGAAAAAATAGCATTAGCTCATATTTGTTTAATAAAAATAAATAACAATATGAAGTCCGTCTGTTTTATTTTGTCATAATGATGCTTAATGAGATTCTTTCAGAAACTTTGTTTTTTTTAAATAATTTAACATACAAAACCCCAGGGACGTACTTAGTGTTTGTCTCATAATGCAGTTACCAACTCACCAGGGCCGCTCAGGTGCAATCACGTATGGAAATTTAACGCCAATAAACGTTGATTACAATCAACTTTGATGTGTGCTATTCACGACTGACAAAATTATTTTACTATGTCAGTTTGAGTACGACTTATAGAATATTTGTCAATCACATTTTATAAAGTATGGCTACTTTAAAAAACCAAAAATTAGTATTTAAAAAATCAGGTGGCTTTTTTTTTTAAATATGTTTTATTTTTTACATATATTTTATTATAATTATAACCGACGTTATAATAGAATTAATCTATGTAGGGTATCGTTTTATCGCGTATAAAATAATATTTCCAACTGTCTAATTCCACAAAAATAATTGTAAATAGTTGATAAAAATTTCAGCTTGATAAAACTCTTGTGAAGGTAAATATTTTTCTCTTCACATTTACTTTAATTTTTTGTTCATATCTATATATTATTAAGTTAAAATATAAACTCGCCAATTTTGAGTAAGATTAAATAAAAACTCAAAAGATTTTTTTTTTGAATTGTTATAATTTAACATTTCTACATGTGTTGTCACTCACGGCGCTGGTTACGCCTTTCGCCATCTTCAGACATTCTATCAAACGAATTAAACATAACTGAGTCTGGCGGAAACGACGTCAGAAAAAGGCAATCTGGGTCGTTATTGACAAAGCATGTGGAAATGTACAAAGCTTAAAATTGAATATTGACATTTAGTCGATGCTGAAAAATTAATTTTCCATTATGACCGTATATTGTTGTTCATATCGTTGCATAATAATTCCATTCCTGATAAAAAAAGCAATATCAGCCTGTTACTTTTCCCTAACGCGCCAGACAGGTCATGCTATTATAAAATGCGACATATATGATCACAATAAAGAAGCATTGAAATATAAAATTATAGCTGAACGAAATAATTATTTGTGATGTTTATGTATCTATTATTCATTATATAGAGAGTTTTTTTTTATTCGATACTGTCTGTGTAATATAAAAATATATATATTCCATACAAAATATATTTACTGGCTCATCGACGTACTGCTGTCAAATTTTAGTTTGAAATAAATCTAATATTTTTTTATAGCTGGTTCGATTGATTACAGTCATTCTCGGTGTGACAATTGAGATAAAAAGTTCGCTATATGCAATAAAATCTTGACAAAGCACATCAATATGCCTCTGGTACATTATACCTAGCTGCGGTACTCATTGGTTACAACAAAATTCGCCCACCGAAATGCATTGCTTTTGCGGACTTGTTAAAAACGATTCATCTTTGTACACACGGTATACGTTTCGATTGCACTTTTTATTCGAGAACAGTGGTGTCCGCCTTTAGCTTCAAATGAATGACAAAATATCATTAAATTGTAACAATCATAGTGAAAAACTGTTATGCTTGTGAAACGGAAAACATACAAGAAAATTTCATAAAAAAATGGGCTTAAAAATTGAAAAACATTTTTTTTATCATTTATGAATATGACTGAAGGTTCTCCATGCAATTTCGACATCAAATTTTAATTTTGGAATCTTACAAAGATTTCACATATTTTGACACTGACGACCTGGGTTTCGCTTTTCGATATCTTCAGGCATTATATCATACGGATGCAACGGAACTGACTCACAATAAACAGTTAGCATCGATTATATACAAGAGGAATTAATTACAAAGGAAAAACACAGACCTTACGGCTAGGATCTAAACATACAACTGAAATAACTTTCAATAATATTGATTTAATAATAACGACAATAAGTTTTATTAAGACGGTGAAAAAATAGCAATGTTTTTGTTAGATATAATTGATAGCTATTACGCCATATTTCTAGCGATGGCGTGAGCCGAAATGGCTATCAACAATATCTTATAAAAAAATAAAAACTAAAATACATTGCTATTTTTTCACCATGTTATAATGGATTTCTACCAAGTAAATATCGGTTAGAATAAAATAACGCACCCTTTTTCTAAAATAGCACTTTCTACGTCAGAGGACAAAACCACGCTTTCCGCATTTTTGTTCGCCGCTATATTAATGACACGTTACCGTTTTGGGCAGATGAAAAATGCAGCAGTGTGATCGAGCCATTATTGGAAATTTCCGCCATTTGTTTTGACAATTTTTCAGCAGCGCAGTTGGCAATATGTGTATTTGGTTTTTGAATATGAATCAATGGAACGAATTTATTTCCTTTTTAAGAACGTGAAAGTATCTAATCTGCTGTAATACTATTTTCCACAAGTGTAAAATAGACAATTATAATGAAAATCACTTCGTTTTATGAATAATAGATGATATGTGTTTTTGATGATGGTATTAATTATAAATCTAATACTTGTTTCTACATGAATGTCTTTCATATGTCTATCATATCATATAAGGTGTTATTTTAGAGAAATTTATAATGTTTACAAAGATTCAAAACAAAAAAATATTATTTATGACATCGACTGAAGGTGCTTGATGGAATTTCAATATCAAATTAGAATTGTTACAACTTTGTACGATTCCACATGTTTTGTCACTAACGACCCGGGTTTCGCTTTCAGTGACCCGGGCTTCGTCAGTTCTGTTGCATCCGTGTGATAGAATGCTTGAAGATACCGAAAGGCGAAACCCGGATCGTTAGTGACAAAACATGTGGAATCGTACAAAGTTGTAGCAATTCAAATATTATTCTGGAATCTCAGGAAATTTGTGATAATCTACAAATCAATTAAGGCATTTCAGGAATCACTTCAAAATGTTTCAAATTGCTTAAATATTAAATAATAGGCATGATAATGGAAACATTTTTTTATGTCTAGTTCCTAAGATATAAACATACGTTTTCTGGTATGAAGCAAACAATGAAATTTAAATGATATTTTTTTCGTTATGTCATGTAAAATTCAGTTTCAATTAATTTAATTTAAAATTGAATAAGTGGCATTCCGACAATGAAACCTTTGTCGTTTAATTTTTTCTTATATATTTTATAAGACATAATTAAAACTCCCGGTATGAAGGCTTCAAATAACGAAATGTATTAAAAAACTTTCTTGTTTTACCTGTGCTGTTTATCTGTTTTTCTTTGTTTGGAAATCTTTGTGCGATTATTAATAAATAACAAAGCCTTTCAATGTCGAATAAAAGTGTTTGTTCTAATTACGGCCAACAAAACCGCAAATATACATTTCAAATATAACAGTGATGACGTCGTCTTAGGATCCGCCCAAGTAGAACCAGTGTTTAATATAGATATTTTCTTACGTGTTTTAAGATATTTTTTGGACATGGTTGTTGGTACAGTCCTTGACTTGATCTCGAGTATTCTACAAAAAAGTTTTTTTTTTGTAATACTATTAAAAATGTGAAATACAGCTCTTTGACTTTTATCTATTATGTCACTGGTGTTTTTATTAAAATTTATATTGTAAGCTATAGCGGAAAGTATTCTTTTATGCATATAATTTATGATATCGTCTTAAGGTGCTTGATGGAATTTCAATATCAAATTTGAGTTGTTACGACTTTGTACGATTCCACATGTTTTGTAACTAACGACCCGGGTTTCGCCTTTCGGCATCTTCAGGCATTCTATCACACGGATGCAACAGAGCTGACGTAAAATAAACAGTTAGCATCGTATGTATATTTTAATTTATAAATTACAGGAAAACACTTACCTCTAGGCAAGCAGTAAATTACAGCTAAAACAAATTTAACAATATCAACCTAATAATAATTAAAACAAATGCCTGTGATAATTTTCAATAACGATCTTGCTAATGAGTCATTCTAGAAAGATGTTTTTTCAATAAATATCAGTCAAGTAACATTAAAATATAAATGGTGTTGTTTTTTTTTTTCTTAATTGTTTTATGCTATTGACTGAATGTGCTTGATTTAATTTCAATATAAAATTTGAATTATTACAACTTTGTGCAATTTCACATGTTTTGTCTCTAACGACGGAGGGTTCGCCTTTAGCATCTTTAGGCCTTTTATCACATGAATGCAATAAAACTGACGAAAGTTTCGTGAGCCAAATTCAATGTCAAAATGCCAAAGGCGAAACCCAAGTCGTTAGTGATAATACTTTTTTTAATAATAAAAATTTAACAAAAAAATATTCCTTATAATCAATTCTTGAATCATTGTTTTGTAATATTGTTATGCCCTGGTTTCTCCCACTCAACGCGATAAAATATCCGACTTCACATACATACGAGAGTATATGAGACGTTTTCAAATTCACATGAATTCTCATTTTAAAGCATACACACTGGTTTTTCATTGCTTCAAGAGTGTTTTAATTTCATATTTTTCGTTTTATACCATACAAATCCTTCAATCGCGCGTGAAAGCATTTTTGTGAAAAAGAATCAACTATTGTCGTCCTTTGCTAATCTCCAGCATTTTTCAGTCTTGTGACACTTTATTCGCGCAATGGAGGTGCAGTCTGTCAGATTTCAGTATAAGTTGGCCTTAGACTCAGACTAAGGTGGTTTGTATGCTTGAAAACGATAACTTTAATTGACGAAGATGGGTGTTTCTTCGTTTCAAACAACACAAACCTCTACAAAACATATTCGGCAATTTTTTTTTTTGGCAAAATTACATAGTATTTTATACACTTTAAAATAGTATCTTTGTATTCAAATATTACTATAAATAGAGAATTCTAATTCCAATACCTCCATGTATTTTTTCCAGACAGTGGAGGTAGAAAGGTTATATTAGTATCAAAATAGTTACGGAATTTTTTACTTCCACGTGTAGTACAGAACAATTTCTTTTAATAGTCGAAAAACCTACATTAAAATTTTAAATGTCTATCATTTATTTGAAGAAAGAAATATAAAACCTTTCAAATTTCATCCAAATGCTTTTTCAGTATTTTTTGTGAAAGGTAGAATAGAATAAATTATTTTTGTCAGCCGTCATATTGTATTAATAAAATAATTTTATCTTATACTGAAATTGTTTTGTCTCAGATCTGCTATCAAACGCCGGTTGCTTAAGATCTACAAGATAAAACAGAACCGAATTCAGGAATAATAAAGCAATAATATATATTAACGACCTGAAAATTGAGGCGCTACGAAAATGTTTAATTAATGCCTTTGTCTTTTTGAAGACATATATTTCTTCAGTATAATGCAGTTCTTGCAGGTCATTTTAATATTGAGGCAATCTCGATTGGATTTTTTTCAATGCCTACCGGATTAAATTAATGGTGGTAAAAACCTTATGTGATATTGAACATATTATAAATTTATTACGTATATGCTTATAGCTTAAAATTATTGCCATCAACAGAGAGGCAAATCAAATATTTATGTTAATCTGTTTTATAATTTACGATATCGACTGAAGGTGCTTGATGGAAGTTCAATATCAAATTTGAATTTACAACTGTGTACGATTCCACATGTTTTGTCAATAATGTCAGTCAGTTAAGTCAGTTCAGTAGACAGTCAGACTGTCAAGTCTGTTGCATCCGTGTGATAGAATGCCTGAAGATGTCGAAAGGCGAAACCTGGGTTGTTAGTGACAAAACATGTGGAATCTTACAAAGTTGTAACAATTCCAATTTAATCTGTTTTAATAACATTTGTTTAATGCATACATTCATTAATTTTTATTTCATTTACCATTTTTTTTTTTTTAATTTCTTAAAAGTATTTGATGATAAAAATGCATTTTTAGTAATTTTTTCACAATATTTGTATGATCAAGACCGATCAGCTGATGCAATACAAATTACTTACAAAATTATTTATACAAATGTTTAAGTTAATGATTGAGAAGTACACAAAACATAAGATTTAAGAACTTAATGATTTTCCATCGAGAAATGACGGTTGACACGTTAAAAGTGATATCTAAGACGTGTGTTTATTTGTATGTATTATCAAGTTATTATGAGAGAAAATATTGATTGAAATTTGTGTTGTTGAAAATCTGTGGCATTTGTTCACTTGGAACCGGCCCTGCCAAACTAGTTGCGGGCACCGAACCCGGGACCTCCCGACGTGAGGCGCGTGATCGACCCGCCAAGCCGCTCCAACAAGACGAAGATAATGTCTTCATCTCCGTTTGAGTATTCAAACTAAAATTACCGGGTTCGCTTTAATACTAAGCCATCACACTTTGGAAATCACGATGTTATTTAAATAAATTCGGCGAAACTTTTTATGATTTATTCAATTGAATTTTATCAGGCTAGTTTTTTTTAATATAAAAATTTTTGAACAGAAGAATTAAATTGAATGTGATTCTTTGTATCATATTGTTATTGGTGACGCCGTTAATGGTATTTGGGCTAGTAATGTTACAAGCCGATTCTTTAACGCAAAATCTTGACTAGGAAATCAATAAATTTGTATAATACATATGAAAATTAATGTTACTTTATTTGACTGTTCCGTATACGGTCCTATTCCGTTTACTAAACTAAACATTGGTGGCTTGTTTCTCACACGAACGCGAAGGTTTCTGAATTAGTATACTCATCAAATCAAGACTAGCTTCACTCATCGAGAGCATTATCTGTTTTATCCAAATGCGATAAAACTTCGAAGAGAAAAAAGAGTTATTGTGTAGAGTTCCACGAAGGTATCTGAAATAGTGCGATTAATAGACTAGGGTTGGCTTCGCTCATCGATTGATACAATACTAATTAAAACAATGCTGTTAATAATTCATGATATCGACTGAAGGTGTTTGATAGAATAGCAATATCAAATTTGAATTGTTGTCATTAAGGATCCGGGTTTCGCCATGTGATATCGTCAGGAGCTCGATCACACGGATGCAATAGAAACAATAAACAGTTAGCATCGCTTATATACAAGAGGAACAAATTACAAAGTAAACATAGACCCTTAAGTCCAAATAAATTTCAATGATATTAATATATTAATAATAACACTTGTTTATGATGTTTAAATATTTCAAATTTCAATGATTCAAATTTAATGCTGTTTATAAAAATGTTTGAGTTATTTATCATAAGGTATACAAAATTAATCAATTTTTGTTTTTACAAATGTGTGAACATCTTGATGTGGCCTGCTCACGCATCAATAAACCGTGTGACTTATTCGTGTACGTCGAAGGAAAAACAAAAAAAAACATGTATCCAAAAGCACGTTAAAGAACAGAATAAAAACACTTTCCTTCTTTGGGTGATATTGCAAAGCATTTCAGGTACTCAATTTCATAATATATAATACAAAATACTGTGAAGGTTAAAAACTAGTAATTTAAAAAAAGGTACTAAGTTGTTACAGATAAAATATAATTTTAGCAGAAAATTTATCTGAGGTAAGTAAATTTGTTTGAATTTGTTGTCGAAAATAGAAAATAATCTTATATTGCTCTCTAATATCCCTAGTGCTGATGTTGGAGATATTATGTGCAATTGCTCCTCGCGCGCTAACGTTGAGATACCATTAATACTCATTGAAATAGAAAAGATAACCAGGAGAATAGTTTTAAGAATGCGATTCTTTATTCATATGCATATTGCCCTAAAGGTTGACACTGATGTTTTTTAGATATCTATTAGAAATCTGAAAAACAATATATTTTGGTTCGCTATGTTTCTGATATTGAAAACACTGGCTTGTATATGGAACGAATTCAATGCCAAACTTATATAAGGTTTTCCAAGACGTGAAAGGGTCTATCTGTGTAGGATGAGTGGTCATGTTTTGCGAATAAATCTATATATCCTTCCACCAGTTTAGAATGTATTCACATATAGACTTTTCACTATAGAAGCGGTCGGCAACCCAAATTCACTAGCGTGCCAAAAAACAGGTAATTCAAAATACTGAACAGTCAGTGTACGACTACCAGAAAACTTGTAAGTGTATTGTACGTAACACAATTTTAGCACAGTGATAATATTGCAATGTATTTTAGTTCTACAAAAATTATTTAAGATAGTTAGATTTACTAGTTAGTTCTAATTAGTCCTGATGAAGGCGTAAGCCGAAATAGCTATAAACTATATTAGATATATTTTTTTTTAGAACTAAAACACATTGCTATTTGTTTCCGTGTTATAATGGAGTTCTTCCACGTAAATGCCAATTCTACAATTATATACATCTTATAAATTTTGTAGAACTAAAATACAACAATTTTTTTCACCGCGTTATAATAGAGTTCTACCAAGTAAATGCCAATTCAATCAATAAGACAATTTTATTACGCTACATAAAGCATATAAAATATTCAAAAAATTGTGACTGCCTTGACGTTCAACTTTGGAAGCTAACATGTCAATATTTGGTTGATAGTTTGAAGTCATTTTCAAACGTTGCACCTAGTGGCACGCGTGACATAGGTTGCCGACCGCTGCATTATAGATTCACTACAACGATATGTTTTACCAGATCAGGTTTATTGTGGGATTTTCGTGCGAGTGATCACATATAAATTAAGCGTCAAAATAGATAACTTAGAGAGGAAACTATATTAAATTGCTTTATTGAAATAATAAAATATTCGTATCTTCTTGACATCAAAGTACGAAAGGGATACAAAATTCAGTAAATATTTAATAGCTACATTTATATTTTATGAAAAATCATCATGCTATTGTAATGAGATAACAATTAAAATGTTGATATAAATATGCTAAAAAATATATACACATTGAATTATCTTAGTCAAGAAGGCTCTTTAAATTAATGACTGTCATTAAAAATGCTAATCGCGTATGACTTAAGCAAAAAAAAAAATTCTTGTAAAAGCATAATGAACAAACCACGTATAATGAATATTCTTAATTTGAAACACAAAATGCAGTTCTTTATTTGAAATACTATATTTTGTAATGATTATTGGCTTAAAATAATTGCATTAGACAATTCGTCAAAAATATTTTTTCCGTAAGAAAAAATGCTAAAAAATAGTTTCAAAATGACTCTGATTTAATTAGTAACAATAGATAATTCTTAATAACGTTTCTATATTACCATCTCAAGCTTAAAAATAAAGGATCTTTCATCTCGAAATTTATGTAAATGTAAAAAAAAACTATTGATGTGTGAGATATCTTCTCATTTTTGACGCGGCTTTGCTTGATGGCCAAATTTTCAATGACTTTATTGCATAAATTTGGCTGAATTTAATGGTTTACAATGTTGACTTTGAGGGCGCCAATTGTCTGCAGTTTATTTGGAAATAATTGGGATATAATTTAGCTCCAAAGGAAGAAGTCCAAATGCGTTAAACCACACGATCTTGACCAGTGGGTGACCAGTTCACGTCACTGCTGAGTGAAATAACCATGGCCTCAAATCGATTGTGAAGAATGTTCATCCAAATTTGATCATTCCACATATTGTTCAACGTTATAACTTTCTATGGTGATTTTCCGTACTCTTTAAAACAATTGAATTGTTACATGTACTATGTAGGATTCCACATATTTTGTCACTAACTACCCAGGATTCGCCTTTTGGCATATTCAAGCATTCTATCACACGGACGCAACAGATATGACGACAATTTGACAGAAGCCACTTTAACAATGGCTACTTTAACCTAACAAATTTAAGCGTCCATATTAAAACATCTTATTATGATACAAATCTAAACGCTTGATTAAGAAGGAATAAATAATATTTTTAAGAATTCGTTTTATAAATGCAATCTCTAAATGTCACACCTTTCATTGAGAAATAATTTATTGACATTAAGTTTAACGATCAAGATTATCTTTTGTACGTTTGTTCTAAGATGCTTATCGTCAACAATGTGACACTTGTACTAAGTTCACACCTATGGTTTGGTGTTGCCTGTACGTAGCATAAAGTGTATATTATGTTTTATTGTCGATGGACCTATAACAACTTTGTGCCGGTTACAATAGATGCGCTCAAATCTCATTTATTGCCAACTGTAAAATAAGTGTTGATAGACTGATAGTTTCCATTATTATTAGTAACATTGTATTCCATATAACGAATGAATTTTATTCATCACATGGCCAATGTTTGACGTGAGACTTTCGTTTAAAAATAAATTATCAGTGTTTATGTTTCATCAAAGGCATTAAAATATGTGTTATTACTTCATATATGATAAACAATAATAATATTTTTAGAATTTGCTCTTAGAAAATAAAGGTTATGCTGATTGAATACGTGAGACAAAATAATCTCTCTTTCTTTTAAATTAAGTATAAAACATAGTTTTGATGAGGTAAACCAAAAATGCTTACACCAACCACATATCAAATTTGAATTGTTACAACTTTGTACAATTCCACATGTTTTGTCACTTACGGCGCGGGTTTCACCTTTCGGTATCTTTGGTCGTTCTATAACACGGATGCAACAGAACTGACAGTTCACTGACTTACTGTTAGGTCA
This sequence comes from Himalopsyche japonica, assembly GCA_028555115.1. Classification (NCBI taxonomy): domain Eukaryota; kingdom Metazoa; phylum Arthropoda; class Insecta; order Trichoptera; family Rhyacophilidae; genus Himalopsyche; species Himalopsyche japonica. The sequence goes on from JAHFWJ010000201.1 coordinate 118,985, forward strand.
GTTCTGTTGTATCCGTGTGATAGAATGCCTGAAGATGTCGAAAACCGGGTCGTCAGTGACAAAACATGTGGAATCGTACAAAGTTTTTATACTTAAAATTTGATATTGAAATTTCATCAAGCACCTTCAGTCGATACCATAAATTATAAATAATCATATATCATTTTCAGATATCAATATTTTGTTATTTTATCTGTGTTGTAATGGAGTAATGTGAAGTAAATGCCGTTTCTTTCAATCAAACTTTAAAATAATAATTTCATGTATTATTTTGATTTCGTGATGCGGTTCTATGATGCGAGAATCAGCGAAAACATGTCGGCGATCAAACTACATGATTATACCTTCTATATTTAAGTATCTTTTGATAATTTATGAAATCGATTAATGCTTTGTTTTACTCGAATAGTAAAAACAAAATAGAGTCATTATGTTTATTATTATATGGAGAGATAAAAATAGCAAAGAGAAAAAATGCAGAGCATGATTATTCAATTCCGAAGCTGCTCGAGTAATAATTTGAAATGCATTACAAGAGGTAGATGAACACATACATACGTTGATAATTGTGTACACGCATACAAAAAATAGTATTCTACACGCATACACACATTAATCGCGATGATTTGTGAACTCATTTCTGTATAAGAGTGTTGGAGATTTTGTTTGAAAGTGTTGGTACCTGTCAGCCGGACCTGATGAAGACATTATGCCGTGAATTGGTCTTTTGTGTCTTTGTGTATGTGGCTATTTGTGTGGCATTTGTCAGCATTCTCAAACTGTGGCTTCACATTTTTAATCTGAATTTACAACAAGAATTTATGGATTTACTTTGAATTGAATTGAATTGAATTGACTTTCACTTCATAGAGGGAACTGTAATTAGTTAAAACTATATAGACAAATTGTGCTTAAAAGAAATTACGAGAAATAGAAGAGCAAGTAGTTCATTGAAATAACAGCTTTTGAACAATTACAAATTTTTATCTTCATAACTTTTTCTTTCAAAACCATTTATAACTCCTAATTTTCCATATTTCATTACGATAATCTGTATTTTATTTAATGCCAAAATAGAACTGCAAAATATGGGAATTTGAAACTCCCGTAATAATTACGAGTAAATCTTTTTCAATAATGTTTGAATATTAAAAGTATTGTAGATCAAATTTTTGAAATAAAATATAATTTTTCTCTGTGTATTAGGAATATTATTTCATATTTATTGGGAACGGTCTGGATGTACGATTGTGACATGTATATCCGAAAACTGTAACTACTTCTTATATGAGATGATAAATAATTATTAAATAAAAAAATCTGGCACATTCAGTATAACATTTTAGTTAAATATCATCAGCATCATGCCGTTAGTTTATTAGTTTGTCGATTATTCATATAAAAAATAAACAAATGCTGATAGACAAACGAAGATTTGAAATGTTTTTTTATATTCAGATATTCAGAGAATTAAAAATAAACAAAATTGAGGTTTATAAAGAGGAATCAATAAAAAAAAATCAATTCTCCGCGCGTTACGAGCTATCACAGCTTTGCAAGAAGAGGAATTATTTTATTTTTCGCTTTTTCACTAAATTAGAATGTATGTTATGGATACAATATATTTTTAATTCAATAGTCAAATTAATTCACATAAAAAATGGGGTTCATATCAATAAAATGTTTGATTATCATTTCCGTAAAGGCGGACGTACACATATAATGAATCGAGGCTGTGTAGGTGAGCTATTACAGGCCTGGGATAAGTGGCACCTACGATCCGCGGATCGAGATGAACGTTTTCGGTTTAATGAGTAATACGAACTGGTTTCTTCTTCCAAATATTGAGAACCTTTTGTCAGCGGGTGGATTTATTATTATTTTACAAAAGATACGTAACAAAACGCCAGAAAGAAACACAAATAGAAGTCGCAACATAAAGCAACTTACACCTTAGAAAGATTCTTATGTTCGAGTTCCAACAGCGGAATCACAGGAATACAGTCTATTTACATATTTAATTTTTTCGCTTGCATGCTAAAAGAAGTTATAGTGTTAACATCTCTAAATAATATCCCTTTCAATTCGATTTTTTTTTGTTGCGTTCTCAATTCAAATTGATAATCTAGATGAAACAATAAAATACCAAACCATGTGAAATACATCATAGATAAAATATTTTGAGTATTTATACGTGATGACAACATTGGTGATTTTTCGGATTTCCTTGAGTGTGTTCCAGTTAAGACGGCTTCTATTGTATATCCTGTGTTTGTTGATTAAATTCCTCATTTTTAATCACTCACTTATTTGAACTATTTTTAACACTTCTTGTAGAAAAAATAATATTTCGTATTTAAAATAAAATACTTACATTAAATTTGCAGTACAACTTGAAGATGAAGACAATCCTTCGCGTTTTTTCTAAATAGTTTTTTATCTTACCTGAAACAATAAAAATATATATATTAGTTAATAAGCATATTGAAAATGTGAAGAGAAATGAAGATGTGAAGTGAGATGAAATGAGATGTGAAAAAAAAGTCGGTCATTTTTAAATTTCAGAATTAGGATACGATTGAAGCATGCACAAATAAGAGATAAGACAGATTATATATAAGCTTTTTAGTCACTTACGGCTATTAGCCAATTTCAAATACAATTGAAATTAAAATTTATTAAACATCTTTTGAATATATCTTTAAACACGTCATGGTGTTTTTTAGGAAGGCTTAATATAATTTTATATTTTACTTGACAGCGTAATATAAAAACATATTTTTAGTACAGTTTTCACAATATATTTTATAAGCAAAACCGACCCTGATCATAAAATATACTGTCCACACACTACTAGAGAATTTGTTTTTATTATTTAAAATATAACGCCTTACCACTAGGAAATGACAGATAACACATTAAAAGTGACCAAGTAAGCTGCCATTTACAATACAATAAAATGGGTTTTTAACACCACAAATCTTATTGGAATTTGATCATTTTATCGTAAAATATTTGCTATATTAATTATCATATTATTTAAATGTATTCCATTTTCCGGTTATTGGACTTAGTGATAAATACTTTGAAGAAAAAAAAAACAACTCGTTTAATATTTTTTGACACATTTGATTGTTTACGACTTCTGATTATTGCTATCGCACCACGCTCTCGCCCTATAAAAACGAACAGCTCATAAACTATATTATACCTGTATATTAATTATTATATAACTTACGTTGATGTCTTATTCGTAGTGCCCGCGGACGAATCATTTTTGTATTTGATTTTTGTGATAGCCCTCGCAGTTGTGGCAATCATATAATTCGAACGATTCGTTTTTCGAAATTAGCCGTAAAGATTTAGGCAATAAATAGTCAAAATTGATTTACGATCGTGATTGGACACTGTGCGAAGCTGTCTTAATGATTCCGGCTATTTTTGTCAGGCCAAAAAGTAAAAATAAGTAATTTTTAAATTAATATAATAAAACAAAAAAAATATTTTTATAGCTTGCCTTGGTATTCGTCATTCTACATTTTTGAAACAACCAATTAGAGTTAATCCTTAAACAATGGAAAGACCAATAAAGTGCTATATTTCTAAAACATCACTTTAGGGGCGTACTGTTTTTATGCTAGACGTGTATTCATGATCAAAGAACAATTAAATTCACTCGTAAACCGAAATCAATATCATATTATAACTAAAAATTAACTTTTAGTAAACCACACGAACATGTGAAGTAGTACAATGTTTCAACGATTCAAAATTGATATTGGAATTCCATTACAGGTTGTCCTCGACTTACGACGGTTCGACTTACGACCATTCGCATTTACAACAAAAAAAGTGTAAAATAAAATTCCTTCAAATTGACCAAGTAATGCAAATATTTGCAAATATGGATTCAGACAACGAAAGATTTTAAAGAATAAACCGCCGTATTTAGGAAGATCTTGCTACTTATAAAGAAATATACAGGGAAGAAAAAAACAACAAACTATTCAACTAAAATTGGATACGTTTTTTAAAAAGACTACTACTGCTTCTTCTTCCACTACTGATGATGAGCCAATGGATTGTACTTATATAAGTACAGATGACGAAAAAAATTATATAATAATGAAATAAATATTTTATTTTCTATTGATAAATAAGTATAAATTTAGTAATATAAATAAATACAGTATTGAAAAAAACTGCAATTTCGTATGCGTTGTTTATTACATTGGATGTCCTTTATTTGTTTGGCAGGCGAAAGTGGCTACTACACCGCAGCGCACCCGTACAATTCCCAAGAAGTCTGAGACTAGGTCTTCCAGGCCGGAGACGTCATCCTCGTCACCGAGAAGAACGGAGACTGGTGGACTGGTAAAATCGGAGAAAGGTGATTGCGACAAAATTATATTGACAAAAGATTTCAATCAAATTTTACTGTGGCTGCATTATAAACATCAGCTGTCCTATAGAAATGTGTCGTGGCCGCACCAAATGTGAAAAAAAAATATTTTTTATATACTGCATTACACTGAATGATCTTTCACAATATACAGTTGTAGGTAAAATCGACAAAATTAATAAAGCAATTGTCTTCAATAGTTCTGACGATGACGTGAGCTGAAATAGCTATCAACTGTATCTTATAAAAAAAAATTGAACTAAAATACATAGCTATTTTTTCACCGTTTTATAATAGAGTTTTACCAAGTAAATGCCAATACAATCAATAACAATAAACGTATTCATTAATTTAATTTGGATTTACTTGGTAGAAATTTATTACAACGTGGTGAAAAACGCACTAAATATGTAACAATTTAGACCTGATGATGGCGTAAGCCGAAATAGCTATCAACTACATGCCTTATAAATTTTTAGAACAAAATTTATTGCTACTTTTTCACTGTTTTACAAAACGTATTCATTATCTTTAATATATTCTGATTTAACATCACCGTACGAATTTTGTAAACTATAATACATTGCTATTTTTTCACCGTGTTAATTCATTTTCACTTTGAATTCCATCGTCTTTGTTGATTATGAATGTGTGGAATTAGAATTTAAAAAATAAGATAATGGTAGAGCATGCATAAATATTTGTAAAACAAAGCTATAGCAGTAATAACAGAGCGTGAACACCGATGAAGAATTGAGCAAATAAATGCCTAAAGGCCATCGCTTCGTGGTTGTGGTACTCCGCTCCCACAAGCGGGGCCCATCCATCATTTTGACCGAGTAAACATTAACTGTAGAGGCAAGTGATTCGAATCAACGCATCGAAGATGTATTGTCTTGCAATACTGTATTATTTTACGTTTCGCTAAAACGCTTTGGGAGGCATTGGTATACAGCATGGCCAAGAATTAGTGGTCTAATCTCAATATTAAATTATAATAGTACGTACCATATTCTTTACACATTCTTTACATGGAAAATGAATACATTGAAAATTGAAACTTAAATATGAAATGCTTTTAATCAATTTTTCTGAACCCGTAACAAATTTTCGATCAAACTGTTACTAAGAAATTTTATTTGTCCATTATTTTACTTCATGTATTTATTTATTGAATAATTGCATGTAACTTTTTTCTAAGTAATAAGCGTTTGGTTTTGTATACCTGCTGATTATTAATCCTTTGGCTGCCAGAAAAAATATACGTCTGTAGCCAGCACGCCAGTTATAATTTGTAACAAAAAAGGGAATTTCGAATGTTTTTTTTTTTTTTTTAATTTCATTTATCGAAGCTTCAAACAAAAAACGATTACCTTTTTGTCACATATATAAACATATGCCATTAGGATTAAGTAAGCCCATTTTATTCATTAACCAATTGAATCCCAGCGGGACACCGTTGTTTATGAAATTTCAGAAATAATTTCCATGCAATTCCAATATTATTTTTGTGGTATTGTGGTGAAAGTCCACAGTGACATCTGTGTAGAGCCGGTATAAATTGAAAAAATCACATTCACGTGTATATTAATTACACAAAAGAACGATTTATCTAAACTTTTCGCGTAGACGAGGGCTGCCATAATATCATCGTGAGTTTTTAAAACGTATCAAATCCATCAGTATACGAGACGAAATGAAATCTTTGATTAAATGTACATAGTATGTTTATTAAAATATAAAAAGAATGTTCATTAAGTACCGATTTCTCTCATCGCGAAAATTATCGGTTGAAAGTTCTTGATGAGTGAAACCAGTCCTGATCATAAAATATTATTTTCAGACGAAAACTGGAAAAAAATCTATAATTATCATCAATATGTACGTTAAAATGATTTCAAAAAATTGAGAGTAAAATATGCAATACATAAAAATATTAGCTATTTATATGCGCGGCCTTCAAGCGGTTAAGGGATCTTTCATATTTCGGTTGTTAATATCATTATTTACTTTACATAGTTCAATGTGAATAATATATTACATGTGTTTCATATAAATTTACTACGGTTGTAATTGATGACCAAAACATATGTTCTAAACGCCGGTGATATTTTTATAAGGCCTTTAACATCTACTGTATATTGCATCTAAAAGATTTTTAAAATTGAAAAGTTCCTGACATTTATCTTTATCTCGATGAAAAGAGGAAAACATTATTCATCATCGGTTTATATGTTCTTTCTCAGCCGACCTTTTTTAAAATCTTAATTAGTGACGTGTTTAATGATACAAAATATTTGAATACTGTTGATGGTTAAGATTAAAAATCCGGATTCTAACGTGTTTTATTTTTATTTTAACGACGCAAGAAACAAAATATGCGATTGATTATAAAATAAAAATAAGACGTCTTTTTTAAGGTGTTTTTTAAATTTCCGGTACGCATATAGCTGTCTAATAAATCACTGTGAATACCGATCACTCGATATATAGAAAATTAAAAAATACTTTAAACAAGTAAGGTTCCGCCGCATTAGCACAGTTTGTTGACATATACTACAAATTAAATCAAATTCTTCGTTCGAAATATGTATCGTTTATTTTCATTATTACTTGTAGAGAATTATATTTATAAAATACATTACGTTGAAATCTGAATTATTGTTTTTTTTACATTTTCACATGTTATGTCATTCACCACTCGGGTATCGAATTTAGGCATATACGGTCATTTTCAATTCTTGAGATTTTGAATTTTTGTGGTAGAATGCAAAACCCGAGTGGCAAAACATGTGGAAATTTACAATGTTGTAACAATTCAAATTTGATATTAAAATTTCATCAAGCATCCTCAGACGATCGTACAAGCTGTAATAATCTGGGAGAGAAAAAAAAGACACGACATCGGCATCTTGAAAATGACCTTTATTATTTCACTACCTTATGTATTGTACGTGCATGTGTATTTGTGTACGCATTTATATGCACACGTGTGAGAGTACAGTATATCGGGAGGTATAGCAATAATGCATATAGTGTCTATGTCATAAGTTCCCAACCTTTTTCGGGTGGCAACCCCTTTTCATAATATCTATGTGACCCGCGATCCCCCATACAATCCAAATCATACAAAATTTTTATTTTTGTTTGACCGTATAAGTTGGCAACCCTAAGGTTGGGAACTTATGGTTTATGTGAACCGTATTCACTGTGAATTACTCAGCTCTGCAGCGAATAGCTACAATCGGCAACTTCAGAAAAAGAGATGAAGGAAACTTCAACTCTGATGTGTGATGCATTACAAATTTTAGCGCTTTATCGATTTGAAAACAAAATAATAGTAACTTGTTAATGTTTTTATTTTAAAGAAAGATAAAACAATAAATTTGAAAGAGAAATTAGAAGTTTGTTGTAATTATGGTGTTAGCAGTAAATTTAGGAACCGGTTACGTTTTTTGACACTGGTATACCCTAAGCCCTTTTCTTTACATATTTCTATTGCATTGTATCTTGAAAATGGGTGTTGATTGATTAACTGTCCTCCGAGCGTGTTATTACAACTGAGTTTATTTCTGATTACATACAATTTATTTGCTTAATTAAGTGCCACGGGTTAGCGTTATCAAGGTTCTCCGCATTGCCCCTACTTCTATTTTCAATGGAGTTCAACACACTTAAATGAAATTATCCTGAAAAAGCGATAATTTTATTTGATGGTCAAACTGAACAGCAAACAACAATAAAAGGGAAAGTAACATAGTTTGAATACTAACTGATGTTTTTGGACGGTTCTATCCAATATATTTATACATAGACATTATGCACACGCACTTTTACCACATTTAGAATTTGTTTTATTAACCAGATAAGTTAGTAGAGAATTTATTTATTGTTGAAAATCTTATTATTGATTGAATTGGTATTCACTTGGTAGAGCTCCATTATGACACGGTGAAAAAATAGCAGTGTATTTTAGTTCTACAATTTTTTCTTAAGACCATTGCGAAGGGCTAATGCATTTCTGTAATAAATCATATCCAGGCAGTATTTAATCTTATTGAAAGTGCCGCCTGTATATTTTAGTTTAATTTAAATGTATTTTTTTTGCTAGCACGATATAAGCTGGCTTGTTAAAACAGAAGAGAAGATGTGTTGTGTACCTTTTCTACACAGCTATATATAGATAAGCAAATGTACGTTTAAACATAGTTCTGACGATGGCGTGAGCCGAAATAGCTATCAACAATATTTGTTAAAAATAATTTTGTAGAACTAAATACGTTGCTATTTTTTTCATCGTGTTATAATCGAGTTCTATCCAGTGAATGCCGATTCAATCAATTAATTATTATATCCATCGGATGTATGGTGTAGTAATGCATAAAGGACAAAAATACATACACACAGACACATTGATTTATATAGCAAGTGGAATAATATCCAAAAGCCCTCTATAATGTTTTTAAGTGTGCGTGAAAATAGAAAATTTTACTAACTACATATATTTTCAGAACAAAACGACCATACTTCTATCTTGATTCAACGTCATAAACAACTGTCAATTATTGTTTTTTTTATGACATTTTTCAATATGTTTGCAAAGAAAAAGTATTTCTTTATGTCAATTTCATGTCATATCAATCCATAGATGTATCTTTTTAAAAGCCATATCTGATTATTTTGACAGATTATTGCGTTAAGCAGAATTTTTCGGATATGTTATAATGTAAGCAATATTGCGTGCAAAGGTAGCTGTATTTGAATATATTGAATGCTTCTGAATTTTATGTAAATTAATAAACTGGCATCTAGAGGTCGTTACATAGTATTATGAATATTTGATTAATGGTAATCATTGTCGATTTTAAATGTTATCACTAGGGCTTTGGAGTCTTAAAAAAACCTACTCCGATTACGACTGAGAGAGTTTATTTTTGTCAGTTTTTATTCTACCTTTCTTATTTATGTGCCTTAAATTAAAGATCCACCGACCAATTTTGCAAATTGTTCATTGAGATGTTCTTCAAAATCATCTTATCGAAAAAACCGTGATTCCACGACTCGACGTCTCCGAATTCACAGCCCTGGTTATTAAATAGTTGAAGTTATATACACGACATAATTAATAACTAATTTACATAACATTCATCAAGAATTTCATTTTTAATTGGAAGGGTGACGTTAATGTTTTCCTAATAGTTACATAAATATTGATGATAAGTTATTAAATAAGTCTATATTAATTAAAATATTTTATAATTTATGACATCGACTTAAGGTGCTTGATGGAATTGTTGAAACTTTGTACGATTCCACATGTTTCATCTCTAATGACTCGGGTTTCACCTTTCGACATCATCAATACTAGTTCAGTGATTTCTGTTACATCCGTGTGATACAATAGAATGTCTAAAGATGCCGAAAGGCGAAACAAAGGTCGTTAGTGACAAAACATGTGGAATCGTACAATGTGTCAAGAATTCAGGTATAAAATATTATTTTTTAACTAGAAACATTTACATTATTTTCCCATATTAAAATCACCTGAGACAATATTTGAGATCTTTATTTCAACAATTCCACTAATATTCCTTATATTTAAATAACTTGAAAGGCGGGTCGTGCAAAAATTACATCACAATATGTTTTATCCATCCGGCTGTTATTTCATATTTTGTCATATAATGTTTAACTCCTATATGTATATTGTAATATTTTTTATTCCTCGTCATTTAAAGATAATTATTATCACAAAATATTGTATTATCCGATAAAATAACTATTGTTTTTTTTTTACATATTTCCTGCAAATCTCTTAACTCGTTCCCTGCTGAGCCGTTTATAGAATATTCCAACACAGAGCATAAAAAAATTATTAAATAGTATTGGCTTGAAACAATCTTATTGAGTTTGTCATGACAAATCGAGCAATGCATTAACTCAAAATTGAGCGAGTACAAGAAGGTTTTAACCACTGTTAATTAATATATTTTCGGGTATCAACTATCAATACAGAAAAATCAGTGGTCTTAGCAGTTGAGACGCTAGCAGTTAGTGTTAACTGCACGGTCACACATCTTCAAGCTAAATTATACCGACCTGTAATTTCTGGCGTGCGTATACGTGCGGCTGTTTTTTGCCACAGTCGCACAAATTTACAATAGATTGTTAATAACGTTTTCATAAGAAAGAAATTAAATTCATTATACTTCCCATTAATTGCCATTTTAAGAATTAATTTATGTTGTCTGCGAGTGCGCCTGTCTATTATTTAGAACAAGCATTTTGCAGATTACAGTTGCGTCATGATTTTATTGTATTGGCGTGGCATTCTTTGTTCAACGTTATTTATTACGTATAGCGTATTTTTTTATTTATTGAAAAACTCGATTAATATGTTTCGCAGCCGAATACTGGTTGTTCTCGGGTTAAGCACACTCGGTTACTTAATTATTTACCTGTCATACAAGAAAAATAAAATTGAACATAATATTTTATTTGTATTTAAAATAATTATAGCCGTGTCCTACTCGCGGGTATCTTACAAAGGCGTAGGATATTATTACTCATTGTAAAAATTATATTACGATTAAATTTATTCAAAAAAAAAAAAAATTATGTAATAAGAAAAATATATATTTTTATATATTTAGTCGGCACGGTATGGGGGGTCATGTTATTTCTGTAAGATGATGCGAAATTAAATTATTTTTAACTATTTTTTTGTTGTAATTTTTTTAGGTAATAAAAAACTAAAGTGTGTTTCAAATAATAAATACAATTTCTTTCAGTATTTATTATCAAAATATAATTTATGATCTGGACCGGTTTTGCTCATCGCGAGTATTATAAACGTTTTATGATGCAAAAAAAAAAATATTTTCAGCCATTTTTTGTTGTAATTTAAAAAAAACTACATTGTGTTTCAAATAATAAAACCAATTTATTCAGTACCTATTTTCACAATATATTTTATGATAAGGGCCGGATTCGTTCATCGCGATAATTATCAACCGATACAATGATCGTAACCGGTCCTGAGCATAAAATATACTGTATAAATATGTATTAAAAAGTGTGATTTTTTAATATCATGACTTTTCATAAAGAAGTGACAGTTGATACCTTATAATTGATGAATATACCTGTTTGTAATTTGTATTCTATCAGTTGTTAATGTTCGCGATGAGCGAAACTATTCCTGATGATGAAATATGTTGTGGGAATGCTACTTAAGACGTATTTTATGATATCGAATGAAGGTGCTTGACGGATTTGCAATATCAAATTTGAATTATTGAAACTTTGCACGATTCCACATGTTTTGTATCTAACGACCCGGGTTTCGCCTTTCGACATCTTCAGATATTCTTCGATGCAGCATCCTCAACAATCTCATCGTAACCAGTGTGTCTCAATCTGTCGACTTTGTCGACTTAAATGAATACCTGAAAAAAGGCAACGCTGTAATAATTATAGAAACGTAATAAAGTGAATAAAATATTTCGATAAGGTTAAGAATGTCTGCCCACTTCTTACGGCATTGATCGATCGTGGAGCAATACAATAAATTAATTAAAATATGATAAAAGTTCTTAAGAGTTAAAAAGATAGGGAGAGAGTGAGAAATTAAACTTCAAAGTAAACTCACCGAATAGTACATTATCCTTCAAATTTTATCGATATACATATAAATATAATATTTGAGTGTTACAGGAAATACGACTAGTATTTTAATATTGGGATTAAGTTGTATGAGATTTAAGTATCTAATAAATAATATAAGAATTTTTAATGTTTCGTCACTTATTTATGTGTATTATCAAGTACTTAATAATTCAGTATTAAATCGAAATTCCAGTTGTAGTAAACTTTAAATTAGAGAGAATAATAAAAAAAATATGATCGATAATAAGTGTGAAGATAATTGTGATATATATTTTATATTTAATGGGTATCTCAGGAAATAAAAAAATAACGGTCCATCCAAACTGATTGTTGAAAATAAATAATAATGTGATTTATTTAAGAATGTTTACATTTTTTTCATTTAAAGAAATATTATATAAGTGAGTCCGGTAGTAGGTTGAGGGTTTGAAAGAGGCTTTTATTTTCGTATGTATTTCAATTTTGATTAAATATTTACCATTTTTGAATATAAAAAGCGGGTCTGTAGATTCGGAGTCGTAGAGTCGTGAAAAACGAGTGATTTCGACTACTTTTTCGATTAGACGATTTTAATGAATATCTCAATTAACAATTTGTCGGATTGGTTGGTAAATCTTATGTTTAATGCACATAAATACGAATGGTAGGAAAAAACCGTACAAAAATGATTATTTTTAAGTCGAAATTGTTTTGTTATTGTCGGATACCTAGTTCAGTAATCGAAAAATGATTTGGAGCAATATCACATCATATATTCAAAGCATAGGTATTTTTTTCAATAAATATATATACAAAGATTATTTTGAATATTTCTTCAGTGCCTGTTGATTGAATGCACCTTTATTAATTAGAACTCCATAATAATCGAAATGGTAAGGTATAGGAATGTTATTTATAGGATTATAATCATTCCAAATTCACATCATAGTTCTCGTGATGGCGTCAATCCAAAATATCCATGAAACAACTGAAACAATTATTACTTTTTTTAAAAAAATCATCTTTTGTTTTTGTAATTTATGATATCGACTGAAGGTGCTTGATGGAATTTCTATATCAAATTTGAATTTTTACAACTTTGTACGATTCCACACGTGGACGGAATGCCTGAAGTGACAAAACAAAACAATTCAAATTTGATATTGTTTTTGGTTTCTTTTAATGAAAAAGTTTAAGACAATATAAATCCATCATAAGAATATCAGTGCCATTTAATATTTGAAATTATTGTATCATTTGTGTCGTACGACGAAAACATCCGAGTACATAAATACATTATTTACGCCGACTTAAATATGGTTATGAATTTTTGATGTCCAATTTTATTCGAGAAGATGATATAAAAATTTATATTTAGAATGTAAAATGAATTAACGTATTCATCGAAAGCGAGTCCGTAAGAACCACTGCATTTTAAAATAGCACCCAAAAACGGATAATCCTCCGCTTCAAATAAGACGTAACGTTTTTTTCTTTCAAATTAGGAATGACAAAAAAAACGATTTTTAAGCGGGGAGAAAAAATTTGAATTGCAAATGAGGAACAGAAATTAATGGAACAGAACCACGTGGTTTTATTATTATTTTGATCGTTTAAATTCTGCAATTTGATTGGGCGAGAATAAATTATACGCATTTTTTTAAGGACCGGGTTTTTTTATTGGCAACATTTTTACTCGCGTAACTAATGGCTATTTTAAATATTTATCTTTTAAAGGATCCGCGATAAGATATGGTTTTATTTTAAAAAGTTGATTTAAATAAATTGATAACATCTTTATAATGACATATAATATAACATTATTAACTTGCATTGAATCTTAAATATTTTAAAATAATAAATAAATAAATTGAATACACATGTATACTCGTATTGTTTTTGTGAGGAGAAGAATCATAATAATTCTACGCGATGATTCAGAAGAGGGGTACGATTTTAAGGTTATGATAAAAATTAATAACAATAAATAATTTAATTTGAATTGATGAAGATTTGAACGACCCGGATTTCGCCTTTCGGCATCTTCAAGCATTATATCACCCGGATGCAAAAAAACTGATTGGACAGAATAATTTTCAAGATAACATAATTTAAGGTTATATCACGCACATTCGTACGAAAACGGTCATGCCAATAGACAAATTTTATCAATTCAAAAGTTATGCTCGTTATCCGAATTGATTGTCAACCGATTGTACGATTTGCATGCATTATTTCATCCTGGAAATGACATCACTAACCGAGTCAAAAGCGCGCCGTTTTCAAAAGTATGTTGAATGTAAAATGTCGATTAGTTTTACGGGTAGAATAAAAAAATAATTAAGATCGTTTTAGTTCGTTTTAGTTCGTTATCCGAGTATATGCTCGTTATCCGAACATAAAAATCTTTCGTGATATTATTCGTTGTCCGATTTTTTCGTAGTGCGAACTATTCGTTAATCGTGTCAATGTAAATGTTATATTCTACTAAAATTTATCGATTGATTCGACAGTAGCTTTATGGAAATATACATCAAAAAATATTGAGATATTGTTTTTATATCAGTTGTAACACGTGTTTCACATCTCTGAAAATCAACTTCAGACAGGTTTCAAATCATGTTTTTTTATTATGACATATTTTTGTATCAGTTATACTCGTCACACGAAGTATGCTATATGTAGTTTATTATTGTATTATATAACGCATTTAAATTTGTCTTTATTTAACTATCAATCAATTCAATATATTATAAGCTGCATCGATTAAATGAAATAGTCATTCTTGTCATCGACAATAAACTTTAATTCGGTTAACATATGAATAAATTTGTCTCCACGGTGATCAGATTTGATAGGAATTAAGTTCCAATAATTCATCAATAATCCTCTTTTGGGGCTTTTCAACAGAGCCGTGCGGTCCGCTTCAGAGCCTTTGTTGTATTACGCAGGCTCCAATTTTAGGATTTGGAGATATAGTTGTCAGTGGCGGAGAGTGATTGTATTCTTGTTTTTATGGTCAATCAGTTCAATAAAGCCTCAAAGATAAAAGAAAATTCGATATTATTTATTTCGATTATACAATATTTAGTTTCTGTTTTATTTTTTTACCATAAAAGTGTGAAGTATCGGCAACTTCTTGGTAGATAGACATTATAATTTAAATAATGAAAACGTTTATGTACTTATATTTCCACAATTTATGTATTTTATTATCAAGACCGATTTCGTTCATCACGAACATCGTCAACTGATAGGACACAAATTACAAACAGACATTTATAAAAAATTCTCAGTTAAGTTAGCATGTATACAAAACTAAAGGTAAAGAAAACAATTTACACGAAGTCATACAATAAACATTCAAATGAAGTAAATTAATAAAATTTAAATAGTAGAACGCAAAAAATGTTGCCTTTACATTGTTTTCTCTGTTTTCAAACTTTGATTGTGTATACCTGCTAATTATTGTATAAGCGTAAGTGATTTGTCTGTTTTGTATTGATAGTGCTCGTGGTGAAACCGGTTTCAATCATAGTCTAGTATTGTATATTTTTCGGCAGACATTCTATAAGCAGGAAACCGAATGGAAATAGTCGTTCAACATTAACCGCGAAATGTGTAGGGAAAAAATAATTATCAATTAACGTATATTTTACATGTATGAAAATAAATCATTGCCATTTTCACAACATATTATCGAATTATATTTATTTTCAATTATCAAATACATATCACGCCAAAGACAGCTAACATCTTTTTTATATAAAAAAAAAAAAATAATTTCAACGTTCGATCAACGTAAAAATATCGCTAAAGTATAATAAATAAGTAAGTAATATGTTATATGTATAATATTTATATGTAAGTATATTGTCGATTTGCCAATTTACCATAGTTCAAGAACATATTTTTTCTATCTCATTATACTATCTTGACAAATAATACATTGTTTTTATGATAGAATCATTAATAACTGAAGCACCTTCGATCAATAATCACTTTCAGGACGTCCTTGGCTTTTAATCCTTATTTGCTTCTCGAAGTGTTAGTCAGTATCCTACTCCGCGTTCGGCGAAGGCCTTTGGAGATTTTTACAACTAAATTATTGTTGTTAACGAGAATGGTTGATTCTCTTTTGTCACGCCCGTAATGGAACATGCTGTATAACAGAGGTAAGAAACCAGTGGTGATTGACTATGAAAATGAAATGTTTTTCATTAGGAAGGCATACACTAAACTAATCGTCCATTTCAATCCAGCTGATGAAAAAATAAACCGAAATAGCTATCAACTATATATCTTATAAATTTTGTAGTACTTAAATACATTGCTATTTTTTCACCGTGTTATAATGAAGTTCTACCAATAATAATTCCATTTCAATCAATGAATGTAATACGTAAGTCTCTGTATTCATGTTTAAAAAAATGCATGTATTACGAAAACATTACGAGTCAACATTGGAAAAAGTAGATTTGATCAAAATGTATAACTTCAAAGAAAAATCTGTTTTCCGTTTCAATACAAGAGATAATACCTATAATAAAATATATGTTACGTGGAAAATTTTTATTATAAAACTTTATAGAAATGATATTTTTCTCTATCTCAAAAATTTTTAAAAGTGTCACTCGTATCGTTTTCGAAATACTCGATTCAAACATTATACACGTTAAGAATTGAATAATAAAATGCTAAAGGCTTTTTGGATAATCGGCTTTCAGTTTTATTTTTTAGTATAAACAGTTATTAAAAATATTTCTTTGTAGTGAAAAAAGTCTTGTGTTAAAATGTAATTATTGAGATTTTACAGCGTCTTATACGACTATAAAAAAATGATTATTTTCTACGGTGATTGCTGCAATATATTGTATGCACGAATAAAACTGTTATCCCATAGAATACATCGCAATGCGGACGGTGTTTTATGTTGAAAACCCTGTAGCGTGTCAACTAGTAAGTTTTTTGTGCTTAATTGGACGAGCGACATTATTGCACGGTTGAAAAAGATTGACGATGGATGATTATATGCCAAGAGAGACGTGACCGTTCTCTCGCTGCATACCTGACCGATGCGTGGTCTATTATATCTGCCTGTTTGGAGGGTATTAACGTATGAGTCTTCAGGTGTACTCATCGATGCATGAAACAAGCGGAATGAAACAATGCGAAGTTAAATTAAGTATATACCTTCATCCATAACCTTGATATTATACAATAGTTTCTATTTTAAGTATAAAATATAATGTAGGACTTAGAAGAATAGTTCTTATGTGCGGCCAACTGAGGATTTTGCTGCGGCCACCAACAGTTTTACAGTAAATATTGAATTTGTAAAACTATTATAATTTTAAAATTGATTGAATAAACTTGACTTATCCAGCATTTAGTCGAGTTTAAGAACAGGACCGTTTTAATAATAAAACTGTTCGAAAATTTTGGTCGAAGTTATATGTTGACTATAAATCAAGTCAGTATAAACATCAGCCTATGTATATATAAAAATAAGGACAAAAGAATGGAATATTTTGATTCCTTTAACAAACCTATGACTAGATTTCGTCAATTGTATTTATTTTAAAAAGTGTCTAAGGATGAGAAACATTTGTCGTTATGATGTTCTAGTACAGCTGTGAATATTTTTATATGTGAAACTATATTTATTAAAACCGATTTTGAGCTTACTGAACGATATAGGTATGCTCATTAAGCACTTTATTTTTTAATTATTTGTAGGTTTATCACACAACATTTCGTCCTAGTAAGATAAGTATTGTTTTTTCTAACCTTAATAACAATATAAAATCAAATAAAAGATTTTAATTAAAATAATTAATTGGCCTTCGGTTTTATACCTCTGCTTTTATCACGATGTTTTTCGATTCAAATGTTTGATAATTTATTATTACATTTTATCGATCTATTGAGTGATTCTGTGCCGATTAAGCCATTATAATATTACTATGAAAAACATTGAAAATATGTGGTTAGCGGCGTTGATTTAACTTATTTTTTACAAGCAATATGCATAGTCTGTTTCATAATAAAGATATTATCATATAATCATTTCGAAGAAAATATATTTCTGTACTCAAAAGCGAAGTTTGGTGAATATTTTTTTGTATGAATATTATGAATAATTTTATAAAAAGAAATGCTTTAAGTGTTAAAAATAGTTAGAATTCGATAGCTATACTTGAAGCGATGACAGTGTCTTTCGAAGGTTAAATCGGTATTGTAATCATTTACGCCCACTATGTGAACCATGTTAATTCAAAATTTAATAAGGAATATAATTTTCATTTCATATTTTGCTAATTTTATTATCTACGTTCGCTAACGATATGGGACATACGAACTCCCAATGGAATTTTTCTTAACATAAGTTTTTCTACAATAAATAATAACTGAAAAAAAAATATAGAGTAATTGAATGTAGGTAAGGATATAAGCTAGGTAATTATGCTCAAACTGTAATAGAAATTGTGAGGATCGTTATTCTAGTTTATCTCTAAGACCACTTAGATGCGGACTTAACTATACGAGTGACAAATTAATTTTTCTATAATCAATTGTAATTTCAAAAAGGTGCGTGTTTTCTTGTAAGTAACCTGTTATTTTGTAAGGAGAGAATGAAGTTAAAAAATAAGCGTATAACAACGAAAGCTCGGTGGATGGCCTGATGTCTAAAGGAAAGCTGTGCTTATTTTAGTGTATTGACAATATGATTGTAATATATTTAGTTTATTTATAGTATTAGAAATAAATTAAATTCAAATAAATTAAAGTTATTACTTAACGACCAGCCTTATATTCCCAGTTTCCCTTGGTTATATCCCTTACAAAAGATAAGTCCAAAGAGCCAAAAATTTCGTAAATTGAATGCCTATATTAAGTCACCTGATGTTTAGTCCCACAGCTACCCACCAATTTATAATAAGTAGGTATTTCTAAGTCTAAAATTACCCAATTGCATTGCAATGATAGTTGACTATATGTACTGAAGAATTCTTTCATCAAAGACTCATTAAAAGTATTTAGTGTTAATTAAGCTTATTACAGGTAATTCATTGTCATTATTATTAAAGCGATAGCATTGAAAGTTATTTCAGTTGTATGTTTGGATCCTTGATTTAGAGTCTGTTTTTTTATTTTGTAATTAATTCCTCTTGTATATAAGCGATGCTAACTTTTTATTTAATGATCATAGAATGCCTGAAGATGCCGAAAGGCAAAATCCGGATAGATAGTGACGTAAAATATAGAATCGTACAATTTTTTACAATTCAAATTTGATATTGAAACTTTCGAGTTCCTTCTGTCGATATTGTAAATTATATCAATTTAATTGTTTTGTTTACCTAAAACCGGTCCTAGAGAGAGCTTTTGAATGAAACCTTTTGTCTTATTTAAAAAAGAAAAGTTAACTTACTTTATGATAAAAACCTTATTAATAAATGTTACATCGCTGGTAAATTTATCATATTTGTACATAGGGAGTAAAAATGGTGTAAAAATTGAAAATTAACATGTATCTGAAATGAAAAAAAAATAGTATTTTTTACATTTAAATTATGTTATCCCAATGAGTTAAAGTTGCTGCTGAATTGATATATATTTTTTTCATTTTAACGGTTGACTGTTTTTGAATACTATACATACCTATTTAAGTATATTCACTCTTGGTAGGAATGCAGTACACTAAAGTTCTTATCTTGTAAAAAAACTGAGATTGTGAAACGTGACCCTCTATGGTCAATATTAATAACTTTAGATACATCGTCTAACAGGAGCGTAATACGAATATCATTAAGTATTAATAAAAACATATTTTTAAAAACACATTTTAATAAAATACATAAAATGAAATAAAGATTGTGGGTTTTTTTTTATACCATACAAATATTTTATTGGAATAATTTTTTCAAGGCTGTTAGTTTAATAAATTAAACAAAAATAAACTTTTAAGTAGTTAAATGGCACTTATTATATAACTAATAGATGACGTAAAATAAAAGGTTAATAATAAGTTGATTAGATTAAAATTATACCATTATCATAGTAAGCATTGTCTGAATGAAATATTAATGCATAATATTAGTATTTGAATTTTTCATGACCACTTTTATCCTTAAAGGTTATTCATTTTGATATTTTATGTAATATCAAAATGATACAGTATCTCAAATAAACATTTTTTGTGCTATTTCCACAATATATTTTTTGTTCAAATTATACGTTTGATAATGCTCGCGATAAGCCAAACAGGTCGTGATCATAAAATATACTGTAGGAAAAATATTTTGAATTTATTTTTATTATTTGAAATATCATGGCTTTCTATCAAGTGACAGTTAATGATATCATAGGTAAGTTGCATCCGAGATATTAAGCGAATTCATTATTTCCTGATACGCCACTGATATTCTACACACACATATTGTATCCTTGCTTTAAAACAGTGGTGTTCAATCTTAGTTTTTAACTAACTATATAAAATATATAACTTTGTTGCAAAACAAGTATTTTTAAAATCAACGTTGATTTGTGTGTATATATATTATTTAAAGCTAGAATATTAAGTTATATATATAGAATACTGTTTTCTTGAAAGTAATAATATTAGACCCGTTGTCGTGTTTTAATACTATAATAGATTTTCCAATAACTCGTAACGACTCGTAGCGACATAAAGGTAACAACTATTGGATGGATTTACACACCACACATATTCAGAAGTCATTGATAGATATTTACGAAAGTAAAGAAAATATACATAAAGAGAATTGAGTACAAACAAAAATACTCAGGAATACAATTTTATACTGCAGTTATTTCACATTTTCCGTGAGCAAACCATATTCTGTAAGTAAACTGACACAATTAATAAATTGAAAATGAGCTTTTTTTCACTAAAGTTTTCCAACTTCTGCAATGAAGGGTTAAAGGCATGCGTGGGGAATTTGTGCGATAGCATCTTGACTGACAATGGAAACAGGCTTAATCAGTAGGTAGTGTGCAAGAAACAACCACCGGCCGCTTCATAAGAAACTCTAAGCTTTTATGCTACACGGTGACAAAATATAACGATTAAGCTTTATAAAAAAGTGTTTAAAAAACGAATAGTGTATTTTTCCGATTCTTCGGCGGGGGAAAGATGATAAAAGCTTCATTTTTTGAGAGATTGTATGTTAATCCGCAGTGCTTACTCGAGCAAGTAATTTTTTATTCAAAGTTAATATCACATTGTTAAAAATTCTTTATAGTCATTTAATGGTAATTTAGACTGTACATTGAACATCACAAACGGATTTTATCGTGACCAGTATAAAACTAACATCAAATTTGAATTATTGAAACTTTGTACGATTCCACATGTTTTGTCACCAGGGTTTCGCTTTTCGACATCTTCAGGCATTTTATCACACGGATACAACAAAATTGACAAACAATAAACAGTAATCATCAGTTATATACCATAGGAGTTAATTATGAAGGAAAAACACAGACCCTAAGGCTAGGATATAAACAAAAAACTGAAATAATTTTCAATGCTATTACAAAAATTCAAATTTGATATAATTAAATTACATAATTAATAAGCACCTTCAGTCGATATCATAATAATGGATTTTGCTTTACAATGACGCATAATTTTTTTCATTTACGTTTGTGTGTTTGTTTAAGACTTATTATAAATAAAGTTTAAATTGTTATAAAGTGGAACCTCTTTTCCGCGTTTATCAAGGGACCTTTAAAAATAAATGAAAAATGCGGGAAACGAGGAATGCGGGAAAGCATAAAACAATAATAAAAAGTATTTAATTTCCGAAAATGAGGTTCAACAAAAACTGATAAATATGAGAAGATTTTTAAAAGTTATATCAATTAAATATTTTTTATTAAAATAATTGAATAGTGTATTTGACTTCTCTCGTGAAATTCTTTATTAAAGAAAACCTCAAGACATTTAAACGAACTACATATATATTTCATGATTAATTACTTGGGTAAATATATAAAATCTAATGTACTCAAACTCACTAATTGTATTGGATAGAAATATTTATCTACCAAAACCAGTCAACCGGGATAATATTTAGACGATGTATCGGGGTAATAGATAAATTGGGGTACGGTTAATGCGGAATTATTTACCATTGTTCTTATGGGTGTTTGAAGGGACGGGAATAAATGAACGATCCATCTAGGAAAACGTATTATGAGAGAACGGTTGATCGGGGTTCCACTGTATTTACTTTTTAGGCACCGTGTAAAGTCAGAAAGCTCATTTGATATGCCGTGGTGATACACGTATGCAGGTATAAACTTGCATACGGCTATAATGCCGAACCAAAGAGGATATCAGATATTGTTTCCATTGCTGGCTATTTCATCGAACATTGTGACTTAACCAAAGGGACACAGAATACAGCATTGACAGCTTTTCTGTCATGCTCGGAATATTTTGGACTGCATATTTCTATCAGAAACCAAACTATACCAAAGGGAATTGTACGAAGCACAATTTATAATCAAACACATTATGTAATGTCATTATAATAAAATGAACATATTAACTCTATTATTATTTATGATATCGACTGAAAGTGCTTGATGGAATTTCAATATCAAATTTGAATTGTTACAACTTTGCACGATTCCATCTGTTTTGTCACTAACGACCCGGGTTTCGCCTTTCGACACTTTCAGGCATTCTATTACATTTATTCTATTCTCTTCCGTGTGATAGAATGCCTGAAGATGCCGAAAGGCGAAACCCGGGTCGTTAGCGGCAAAACATGTGGATTTATACGAAGTTGTAACAATTCAAACTTAAACTATATTAGTTCAATGAATAGGAAATTGGGAAAAAGTATAAGAGAAGGAGGTGCCTCTTTGCATTTAATTACCCAATTACATTTTAAACATATTTAATCATCGTGAATAAATCTCATCACAAAGCCATTAGGCATATTGATTGAGAGACTATCGTTCACAATTTTGAATGTCATTATAATCAATTGAGTAATAAATTAAATTATGTCCAATATATGTTTAGCTCTTAGCTTTTTTTCGACATTTTTTTATTGTAATTTTTCTTGTATATTAGCTACGTAAACTGTTTACTGTCTATCAGTTCTATTGAATCGGTGTCTGAATATTTCGAAACGGGAAAAATCGTATGGAATTGTATACAAACTTGATAATACAAATTTGATATTGAATTTTCACATATTGTTAAATAATAACATTATCACAAAACAATTGATCCCAAAAACCATCTTTGAAAAAGTATATTCAAAAGCTCAATTGGTGAACCAGACAAACGTTACGAATAATTCAAGCTTAGTAGGATTTTGATGTATTTATATTAAAATACAATTTTATCGTATTTAATATAAAGATCTTAAGAGATGAAGAAAGCATTGAATGAAACCGAATTTCAAGGTGATATATTCGGTTTGCTACAGTTAATACTATTAATTAACACGGTGAAAAAATAGCGTTGTATTTTAGTTCTACAAAATTATTTAAAAAAAATATAGTTGATAGCTATTTCGGCTCACGCCATCGTCAGAACTACGGATAGTTCTGACGATGGCGTGAGCCGAAATAGCTATCAACTATATTTGTTAAAAATAATTTTGCAGAACTAAAATACATTGCTATTTTTTCACCGTGTTATAATGGAGTTCTACCAAGTGAATGCCAATTCAATCAATAAGTTAATGCTATTCATTAAAATCTCAACCCGAGGATATCTCTGTTATATTTTTTATAGATCAGTCAGAATTGAAAGACAAATTGGAAAAATAAATATTCTACAGAGAGTCAAAAAATCGCTATTTGAGTCTCAATCATTTAAAAATAAATGAACATTATAATCTTTGCGTTTTCTTATTGATATCACAGAATTAGTATTTTTGCTTCAATTTGGATATTAAAATTATTATCAACGAATTTAATTCATTATTATTGTACATTTACCAAGTTGTAAGAATTCCTTTCAAACAGTCCCTTGGTAAGAAATAGGTAAAATATTTGGCGGGATTTGAGACAAAATTTCTTATTGGCAACAATAGTGAAATAACGAAAGAAACTCACAATATCTCATGAATTTTGTATGAGGTATTATTCCATTTTGTAGTTATATACAATGAGATATACAATTTAAATTTATCTCAAACAATTTAACATTTACATGACGAGATTAGTTCTGAGCATAGTTGACATGCGTAGCCAACATTAAAAAACTAGTTTCGTGATAATATTTATTTTAAAAATACAGTGCCGTAGAAATGAATAATATTTTTATTTCAATTAGTTTAAAAAAATGATTTTTTACATGAAACGAAAGATTCATTCAAGACCCATCAAATTGAGCGATCTTTTATTTATTTTTTAACATGGAAGTATTTTAACAGAATTTTAGAAAAAAGTCACTGTAATTTTTCAAAATTTTTGTATTATACTTTTTAAGTAGCTTTTTTAAAGGTAAATAATTCAGAACAAAGAAAAACATAATAAAATTAATTATACGTGTGATAATTTATTGAATTAAATTTTTAGCTATTTTAGCATCACACATTTGTGAAAACTATTGCCAATTTGATAAGTTCTTTATGAACTTAATACCGAGTTTTTAACCCACAAAAATGTCGTTTTACCGGGACTACAAAAAAGCTGAAATTGAACAGAAATGAACCTATTAACTATACACAACCCTGAAATGTATGAAAAAATAAAACTTGTGATTTTTTCACTCTAGTATGAATTTTATAAGTTATGAAATAAGAAACACAATATGATTGATTCGTTTTCAAAGTAGTTTTTTCTAGGCCACAAATTTGAGAGGCTCTCAAATTTTCAAGCTTTAAAAGTAAATTACATACGATACATTAATCATTTGAAGCGTACACCAGCTTGAAAAAATGTGTAAGAAATTTGCTAATCTAGTGAAGTTTTTTTAGTTTTTCAATAAAAAAGATATGTTATAAATACTGATTACTTATGTTATTTTACCTTTTACGGTCGATTTTATATGAGTGTTACAAAGAAAAAGCTTATACCATTAATGAATAAAATATTAAACTAAATTAAACTAAAATTTTTATACAATTTTAAAAATGTCTTATTCTCTGATATGATTCAGGAGATATTGTATTGGAATTGAGCTATTGTAAGAAAGTTATAATATGAAAATTTTCAAAGAAGTCTATTTTAAATATTATATAGAATAATGTCTGTAAGAAAACTTGAATTAATATACTAAGAAGTATGATAGATAATTGTATTATTTTTAATAGTATAACATTTCATTTCCTCACAGTGATATTATTCAATATGCTTTTAGTTTTATACACGACGACACTGGGTTTTGAAATGACAAGGAATGCCGCCCGTTGTTTTTGAGCAATAAACGATTTGACATAAACTGGATAATTCAGTTCAATGGTATCAGTGATAACGTCTGATAGCTTTGTATGACCCAAAAAAATGATCTTCATTTAATATACACAAATAACATACTTATATTACATTAATATATATCAAAGCTAAGCTTAATCCGTCTTTAAATGACGTCAAAAGATCTTAGAAATTTTTGATACATTCTGCAGTTGTCAATTTTGGCCACACAGCAATAGATTAACTGTTTTTATTTCCATATTATTGACGGTATTCCTCGCTTAAAACTAATGAAATTCAAGTATATTTTAGTTTGAATTAATTGAAATTTGAACGATTTCACATGCTTTGTCACTAATGACCCGGGTTTCGTCTTTCAGCAACATCAGACATTCTATCCCACACTGACTGAACCGACAGTTGTGTGCATCAGTTCGTTCTGTTGCATCCGCGTGATAGAATGTCCGAAGATGCCGAATGGCAAAACTCAGGTCGTTAGTGACTAAACATGAGGAATTGTACAAATTTTCGAAACACCTCAATTTTGATATGGAAATTCAATCCAGCACTTTCAGTTGATATCAAAAGTTTATTTTATTGTTTTAATGATTATGTTTTTATGTTCACATATGCGATTTTAGATCTCACTGACAATTTGTATCCCAAATTAATAATGTATCTGTGTACATTTTTCGTACCGTTCTTTTGCACACTAAAATAAAGTTATAGAGAGTATTATCATTACTCGTGTCTTCTTTCATTATTAGCAATGCGAAATGAAATTATCGTCCGACCGACAATCAATTATCTCAAAATATCTACTGTTGAAATGTTCTAATATCTTTTATTGAGAGTAGTAGCTGCTTAAAAACCATGTTTGCGATTTTTAATCAGAAAAATGAAATTCTTATTTTTGACAAACTCTTTGTCATTGTGATTCCCTTTTAAAAACATCCTATAATAATAATTTGAAAAGACTCGAAAACGAATTGGAAATTTATTCGCGCGATATCAAAAATAATAATTTCCACCAAAAATATTCTTTCCACAGATCGCCTCGTTTCTTCCAGGCCAAGATATAATTGACAGGGATTTATTTCGGGAAGCAAGAGATAAAATTGTAGTATGAATTCCACTGGAATGTAGAATGCTTCACATAAAGAGAGTCATGATTGTGCGTGGTTTTTAAATTTCAGTGAACGTCTGATAATCATATCTTCCGTAGGAAAAGACGCCAGAAATAAAAGAACAACTGAATCATTTTGTTCGTAAGTCGATTTAAATCTGTAAATTGTTAGTTAATGGCGGAATCTATTGTAAAATAAGAAAAAAAACACACACACACGACTTTGCCAATCAGTATCTTCAGGTATTCTAGCATAGTTTAGCACATGCACAGAATTGTCAGTTTTGTTGCATCAGTTTGATAGAATGCCTGCCTTTGCCTACCAAAAATTTGGAATCATACTATGTTTCAACAAATAAAACTTGATGCCAATATAATGTTCCGTAAAAATGTCGGTCCCATGGAATTCTCGTAGTGCAAAAAATATTCATATTATTATTTCCACTAAACACTACCGATAATACAAGCAAAATTAATATCATATTTACTAAAAATAGTATATCCATGCGATGGAATGCCTGATGATGCCAAAAGGCGAAGCACATGTCTTTATTGACAACGCATGTGGAGTCGTACAAAATTTCAACAATTCAAATTTCTTTTCAATCTTCAATTCACCAAACACTTTTAGTTGATATTATATATAAGAAAATAATTATAATATAAATTTTGTTTCTGAGCTCCTTATATATTTTTTATAATATTGATTTTGAATAGCTCTCCATAAGACTTATGAAGGAACACCAGCTGGCACCCGACCTCTCGCTCGCCCTCGACGGAGATGGGCGGATAACATTCAAAAGGATGTTTAGAGGCTGGGGATAGTCAACTGGAGAGAAAGAGAGCTCGACAGAGATGCCTGGAGAGAGGTTGTGCAGTCGGCCATGGAACTGAACGGTCCCTAGCGCCATTCTATAATAAATAAATAATAATAATAAAATTGATTTTGAATGTTTCAATTCAAAGATGTATCTCTATTTATTTATTTGTACGAGGTTGTTCCTTTTACATTACATGTGTAAGATTTATTTTAATTTTGAATTACTTGTATCTGTGGATCTATATTTGATATTTTCATGATATTTCGTGAATCGATTTATTACATTGTTAATAATTAAACACTTTGTGTCAAATTAATATTTATAAGTGATGATAGTCGATGTTAGCAATTGAAAAGGGTTCATTATAAAATTAAATATGCAGTGTGTGCAATTTATTATTATCATCTGCTATATTTTATACATATATAAACTCTTTAAACCGTTTTTCAAAAGTTGTTTTTGAATATTTTGACTTCAATACACAACCCTCGAAGTAGAATGTTATCGATCAAGTTTCATTATGCACTGTTTAAAATTACAGCTTCTGAGAAAGACAGAGTGAGAGAAGAAGAATGAAATGAAAAATAATACTTAAAGCAGTAGCTCCGTCTCACTTCCGGAAAATATGAAATATCATTTTGATTAACGGAGAGAGAATGTTTTCGGTACTTCCGGTACGAATGAAAAAGATAACTCAGTGAGCTTTCCGTATTATTTTGTTTGCAAAAACTTTGAAAAACGATTTCTTCTCATTTAGTTATTTGTTGAGACTTATGTTACCAACGGGACAATATAAATAACGTTATCGCTTGAAACTCGTACCGCCTTATTATATGCTTTGTAAATTTGTTATTGTTATGATTTTAACCTTCCAGAAAACCACAAGAAGTGAAAGAATAATATCTGATTGTGGTCTATATCCTCGTTAATAGTTTAAAATGATTATCAATCATGAAAAAACTGGTAATTTATCGCAGGCAAATTAATTTTGACATGATGTTCATCATTGAGAATGGAAAGCATATTAATATATTTTTTTAACGAAAACGTGAGAGAGTCGATGTTGAATTATTTTGTGACAAAATTTGATACTGGATGCTAGTGGGGTTTTAAAGTAATCAAAATTTATGGAGTTATTTTGAATCACTTTTTTACTGCGTCGCTGTGGATCGGAGCAAGTGTAATCACGTTGTAATTGTTCTACAAACAACGTTATGTATACTTAAAAATATTTAAAAATATCTTGTATATTTATTGATAATTTTTTTTAAATAGCAAGTAAATAGTGTTTACTGAGCATTTTTCCTTTTATATCTATTAATAAACTAGCATATACAATCATTCAATAATAGAAAAACAGATTCACAATTTGCAAATCACTTTATAAAAGAATCTCATAATATGAATTTAAACTACCTCTTTAAACGCCTACATCTTTTTAATAAAGGTCTCAAAATGACTGCTTTGGAACAGCTGGAAATCAATAAATATCAATTGTCACACGAAATCCTAAACGAACAAACAAATATAAGTCTGTCACCGCTCCTCAGACCATTGCGAGGGGCTAATTCTTTCCCGTAATAAACCATCTCCAGCCAGAATATTTTGGCTTATTGAAATTGCCGCCTGTTTAGTTTCTCTTACATAATTTTTTCCTTTTTAGTTTTATTGCTAGCAGGAAATAATCTAGGTTGTTAAAACAGAATAGAAGATGTATTGTGTACCTTTTCTACACAGATATATTATATAAAGATAAGCAAATGAACGCTTAAACATAGTTCTGACGATGGAGTGAGTCAAAAAAACTATCAACTATAACTTATAAAAAATGTTGTAAAACTAAAACACATTGCTATTTTTTCAGCTTATAATAAACTAAGACCCTCTAGTGACACTCAATTAAGTCTTCTGTATTCATATTTGATCCCAATATCGAAAATATTTCTTATACGTTGCGCCTTGACAATTTTCTGTCAATTAAAAACTGTTTCCTTCTTCTAATGACATACCAATGTCAAACAGTAACCAATTTGGGTATTTAAAGTCTGTCGTCCAGTACACTGGAATATCAACGCTCGGCAAAGAGACAAGCTGTGTTGAGAATCTTTAGAGGAACCTGCAGAACTTGAACCAGTAAACATTCCATAATGACCTCCGTCGTAAAACAGCATCTTGAATAACTGGAAAAGGTAAACGATAAACATGGAAAAAATGCATCAAATTACTTTCTGAAGAAAAATTATGATGTTTTATAATAGGAAACAATCTGGTAATACGCAGTAAGTAAGAATAGTTAACAATGTTAGTTACTATATCCACAACTTTATATTCTGAAAATCAGTACAGGTTTCGCTCATCGCGATCATTACCATAATTGTGATGAATGGTGAATTCTTAATGGACTTTCAATTTTATTGCATATTTAATCTGAGAGGTCTGTAAAGTTTTATTTGTAGAACAGTTAATTTTATTCCACGGTGAAAAAAAAGGAATGAATTTTAGTTCTACAAAATTATTTTTTAAAATATAGTTGATAGCTATTTCGGCTCACGCCGTCGTCAGATGATTTGAAAATTTTTAAATCATCTGACGACGCGTAAAAAATAATTTTGTAGAACTAAAATACACTGCTATTTTTTTCACCATATTATAATGGAGTTCTACCTAGTGAATGCTAATTCAATCAATAAATTTAAATTCTACATTTTTTTATAAGATATATTTGATAGCTATTTCGGCTCACGCCATCGTCAGATGCTATTTTTTCACCGTGTTATAATGGAGTTCTACCGAGTAAATGAAGATTCAATCAATAAATTTTCCTTATACTTTTCTTGTAAATTAATTACTTAATTCTTGTAACTTTGTAATAATGATAATTTCTACACGGTGTAAAAATAACAAAAAAATAGCACTTCTACAAATAATAATATTTTAATGGAGTTCTACCAAGTAAATGTGAATTCAATCGATAAATGGTAATTTTTAACTATTTTTAATAAATAGCTTTGTTTTAATTTGTATACTATCAGTTCATAACGCCCTCGGTAAGTGAAGCCGGATTTGATATTAACAATAAACAATTGTGGAAATCTTTCAACATCTTCAGGGATTCTATCAGATGGATGAAACAGAACTCTCAGAAACATGTGGAATCGTAAAAGTTTGACCAATTCAAATTTAATATTGAAATTTAATCAAGCCTTCAATGAATATCATAAATAATCTATTATTACTTTTTAATAGTTTTGTTTGTAATTTGTATTCTACCAGTTGATAGGGCTGACGATGAGCGAAACAGTTCTTATTATAAACTTTATTGTGTTTTTATTATTTGTATATAATACCTTTCCACCAAGAAGTGAAAGTTAACACAACAAAAGTGAGTTAGTGTGCTCTTATTGAAAAACATTTGGAATATGTGCATTAAGTTTTTGTACAATATAGCTTTACGAATGGCTAGGTCAGCGGGGGTGGACGCCATATCCGCCGCTCAAATAGGAATTTCCAATTCAGAAAACCACCGCATCGGTCTGTCGAATGTCGCGTTCAAACAATAGGATGAATTTCAGCCTGCAAAAAAATTACACACCCACTTCATTCTTCAGTGGTGTAGTATCAAAATTTGTGATAAATATACAAGGTGCCAATGTACTACAAAATTTTTGATAATCCATGGCATTTCAACGGTAGACAATTTACGCTTTTATATTCATGTTAATAGTATATTTTATTGAATAATCGACGTAAAAAATCGCCTTTATACAATTAATTAATATATACTGTTATGTTTCTTATTCTATGGTTTTATTTTAAAATTATATTAAGCCGGGATTTAGTCTTTGGTTGGACACTTGTTTTTGAAAACTGTGGCTTAAAATTACTAGATAATTATTTTCATTGAATTTAGTGTTGTGTGAATTATATTTAACGTTTTATTATTAATTATATTTAATATTAAAAATTTTGATTTGACAAAATAAATGCTTGTGATTCAGTTGATAATGCTCACGAAGAGAGAAACCGTTCCTGATAAAAAAATATTGTTGAATTAATTACTAAAAAATGTGGTTTAATTATTTAAAATATCATGCCTTCCATCAAGAAGTGACAGTTAACACCTTAAAAAATTACTAAAAACTCTTAACTTAACTGGTGTAATGTTGTT
This sequence comes from Himalopsyche japonica, assembly GCA_028555115.1. Taxonomy (NCBI): domain Eukaryota; kingdom Metazoa; phylum Arthropoda; class Insecta; order Trichoptera; family Rhyacophilidae; genus Himalopsyche; species Himalopsyche japonica. Next base: position 150,562 of record JAHFWJ010000201.1, read on the forward strand.
AAACGATTTTTTCGTATAATAACAATTTCCCATATTTAAAACATGCTTATAATATTTCAGTGCTTTTTAATATAACTAAAAAGCTTGCCAAATATAAAGTTGTACATGTAAAAAGTTAAATTGATTGTATCTGTGTTAAATGAAATTGATTTCAAGTGAAAAGTCCAAACACTAAAAATCTTATGTTTAAAATTGCACGTACAATATGTATTTATTGAATAGTTTAAATAGAATATACAATAACGATAATCTCTCATCATTCTTCTTGCTGTGAATCTTTCACAGACTTACTGTAGGTCCCGTACGTTGGGCATTAGTTACACAGAGTGTTCTGGTAATTTTAATTAACCATTTTTTACACTTTCAGTAGTTTAAGGTTAATACCTTGGTTGAATTAAACGCATACACGTGGGTTCAATTAAAGTAGATAAAGAGAGTTTGTACATTAATATCGTGAGTTGCAGTTTCACTATAGTTAATAGGAGAACAGTTGAGAGTAGAAGAAAGAACTCAAATAACCCTTAAATGAATATGTAGAGAAATAATCGAAAAATACCAGTGTTATCTGGTGTATAACCCAACTAATTTAAACATTGAAGAATACTATACGCTATACATCTTAAATAAGAAAATATATAAGTCAGTGTAATGAACGACGATTTTATACGTCCCTGAACGAACACAAATGTCAGATACGCCACGGCCGATATACAATAGTCGAAAATGTGTCCACTTTTTGTTGTCAAAGCCTTTTGTCCTGCAGCCGCGAGCTTTGCGGGTATCTCATTGAGCGGGTCGCGGCCAGGAAGCGGTCCCACGTGACGTTCATATACACGACATTTGAATAGAGCCTATCTTTACCATACGCTCCTGATTGACTTGGTGGCGCGTTGTAGATTTGCGGTAAATTTTGCGCCCCCGTGTGGCAAGTTATTTCAGGTGAGTTATGAACTTTATTTGAAACAGATTTATCCAAGGCATAAATGTTTTGTATCTAGTATCAATTTAAGTGTATTGATATGAAATAGAGCCTTTAAACATATTTAAAAAAATGGTCGACTATGATCGATTGCTGTTACCCCATATTTTAAGAGAGTGAGCTTTAAACATCTCGTGTTTTACATTTACTTATATACACTATTTTTGTGATAACGACGAAAGTGATATTTATTAACAAACGTTTATTTAGAGATTCGATCATACGGTGTAAAAAGTAAACTTATATGATTATGAAATCAACAGTTTGTTGTTTCATTACCATTTGTTATTATATTTGTATGCAGCCGGTGTTTCACTGTCGCCTTTTATGACGTAATAACGACCACGAAAACCAATGAAAGCCATTAATTTTGTGCTTGCATCTACCAAAAATTTTGTTTTAATTAAATATGTCAAATGTATTTTGTTTTATCTAACGTATTCTATAAGTGGCCGCTAGTTCAAATTACAATACATTTTTGAAGCTCTTCATGTCACATATATCATGTAAAGCAAAAGTTTTGAACGTTATGTTATAAAATACACTCCTCAGTCCTCGATTTTGTGATCAATTCGCTCCAGAGGTTTAAGTGCACGTTGATAAATCGCGTTAGTCGAATCATCTTAAAATTTGAAATTTTTCGATTTAATTCACTCAAAGAAAACCGCGGCCCTAGGTGTAAGGCCGTCTTAATACTTACCGACATATAACAGGTTAACAAATCAAAATAGATATACTGTTCCTAATTGGAAATACAATACCGTCACAAATAAACTAACAAATAAGACAAAATATATGTTTGATTCTCAAGAACATCGGTTACTGATATATTACTAGCATTGCTTTATAGAGCTATAAAAAGTATTTTTAGTTTTACTTTTTTAAGCCATAGTTTACTTTGCTGTCAAAGGTATTTTGTACAGGTGTTTTATTTAAGATAAATAAACTAAAGCCTTGCCTAAAATAATTTAAAAGATTAATTTATTATTCAGTTAGTTTTAGACAATAAAATGTCCGCTAGACTGGAAATATGTCAAACAAAATTCTGCTCTTACGTCGTTAATAAGGATGGCAAAAATTTGTCTTTTGAATTAATCCTTTTTATGTTGTCGAGGATTAAGTACCGCTGATATGATACAACTTTTGTAAGTTACTTAGTTGAAAATAGCATTTAGCCTAGAATAACTCTGTTCATTAAGTTAATATATGTGAATATAAATCAAAAACTCTAGCTATAGTTTATTTTGTTTGATTTGTTCCAATGAGTGTATTTTTTATGCTGAGACCATATAACTATGGTATTAATTACAGGAAAACACAGTCCGCAAGGCCAGAACTAAATGGCAGCTAAAACACATTTAATAATATTGATCTAATAATAATTTACACAATTGCCTGTGATAATTTCATTATCGATTAATTTTGTTAATGAGTCATTCTTCAAAGGGGTTTACAACAAATAATAATAGTCAAATATCAATTTGGTATATAGACGATGCTAACTGTTCGTTGCGCGTCAATTCTGTTGCATCCGTGTGGATAAAATGCATGAAAATGACGAAAGGCGAAACCCGGGTAAAAAATCAAATTTGATATTGAAATTCCATCCAATACTTCAGTAGATATCATAAATTATATCAAATATCATGCTTTTAATTTGTATTCCATCAGTTGATAATACTGGCGATGAACGAAACAAGTTCTGATTATAAACTTACCGTTGAATGTATTCTAAAATGTATTTTTATTATTTGACACAAATATTTATTTTCGATTTACTCGAAAGCTCTTTCCTTTAATATTAAATAATCAAATACGATAGAATGTTAAGTAAACTATTATATTTCAAAGATCGCTTTAATGATCAAATAGTAATCATTTCAAATTACCATTAGATGCAAGTAAACCGTGAATAAGTAAATATTAATTATATTCAATAAGACACGTGTCAAGAATAAGATAAGTGTCAAGAAGCGATGATTCAAATATTTCAGCGATTCCTTGAAATTGCTATAATAATAAATTATTAATAATTGATGATAAGGGCGTATGGAGGGCTCAATATCAATGCAGGTAGCATTAAGTTGATTGCGTCCAGGTGGCTCTTTTGCTACACGTGTGGGTTTATGCTATTTTCTCTTGGTAAAAAACATTGGCGTGCAGTAATTAAGGGGGCATTATAGTCTAGAGTATTGAAAATTTCAAAGCTTAAGCACGTAAGAAGATGATCTTAATATTATTTTTGAAAATTCAAATTATTTTCAGAGATATAGCTCTTTAGTGACACGGCACGTAAGCCGGTCCGAAACATAGCCCGAAACATTAAAGGCGTTTTTATTGAAACTACTTTTTTCGAGACGGTTGATTTCTCAAGTTGTATTAAACCGATTTACTTGAAATTTGGTGTGAACCTTCTCTATTCGTCCCTCTATCGTAATAATTAAAATTATTACTTTTTATCAAAAATTCGGAAACGTCATAAAATTTCAAAAAATGTTTTTCGTAAAAGCCGATATTTACTAATAGGTTTTTTTTTACTTCTTTGACTTTGACTAAGTAATTAGGATGATAGTGCATTTGCTTTTATTAATATTTTTTATATTCCAGATTACTAGAAGAGTTGAAATGATGTCAACCAGAGCGCATAAATTTTTTGAAGATCCCCCATATTATTAGCACGTAACTAATTTAAATTTAAAATTAAAAAAAAAAATATTTCATTTGAAATAATACAGTAAATTCATACCTCTTAACTAGAATACCCCATTAAGATCGACCTTAGATATTTTTATTATACCTAATCATCAGCTGGAAAAGCTCGACATTAAATTGAACAAATTTTTTTATTAAGAATTTACTTTATTTATATTGAAGCCACTTTAGGGTTGGAACGATTGAAACAAGACGAAAAAATTTGACAACATTCCTAATAGTATTTTTATCACTTTTATACACTACCTCTCACAAACATATTTTAATGGTGCACAAAACAAAAGAAAACTTTATTAAGAAAATATTTATTAAATATACTACTAACAATGAAAAAGCCTTCATAAACACGAGAATGATTTAAAGTTCGATAATTGATTGGAAATTAACAAAAACAAGTTTTCACACTTTATTGATTGAATTGGCATTTACTTTGTAGAGCTCCACTATAACACGGTTAAAAAATAGCAATGTATTTAAGTTCTATAAAAGCGGTGACCGACTTATCGACGATATTTGTTTGTTCATTTAAAATTTCGTGTGATGATAAATGAACAAACAAATATAAGTCGGTCACCTCTCTTCAGACCATTGCGAGGGGCTATTGCCTACCCGTAATAAACCATAACAACCATCTCGCACAATATTTATGCTTATTGAAATTGCCGCCTGTTTAGTTTCAGTTACATTTTGAATTTTTTTAGTTTTATTGCTAGCAGAAAATAAGTTTGGTCGTTAAAACAGAAGAGAAGATGTCTTGTGTACCTTTTATTCACAGTGACATATAGATAAGCAAATGTACGTTAAAACATAGTTCCGGCGATGAGTGAGCCGAAATAGCTATCAACTTTATCTTATAAAAAAGTGTAGAACTAAAATACATTGCTAAGTTTTCAGACCACTGAAAATTTATAAACATTCTCTTATCACGATAATTGAATTGAATTTCTTATTATGTTTTTATTGTTAGAATTGACCAAAGTTGACAAATGTATTTTATGTACAAAATTATTGCTTTAATAATAGTCAAACCCTGCGTCGATGTAAAATTGCTACGCCGCTTCTGCAATGCTCTGTATGTGACCTTATTCCTTAGGGAAAAGTATTAGTCGAATGCCAATAAAAAGTCTGCTATTAGATCGAACCAAATGCGACAGGCAACAGACGTCTAAGAGAGCGGAAGTCTGAACAGACTAGCTAGAAAAGCTCCCGCTCTACTGAGAAAAACACATTCTCAGATTGTTTCGAAAATACCCTCTCAGAATTGTGTTGTCAAACTTTGTTGTTGTTTTGTTATGACTTGCCAATGTCAAAGTAGAATTGAATCAGTGTTGATTATTTTCGTTGGTTTTATCGTAAAAAACCCAAAGTGCTCGATGTTTTTCGTCTCGGGAAATTATTGGTATAATTCAAATATCTATATAGATTACGTTACAAATATTATTTATAATACAAGGTCAATATGTCGAATTTGGTTTACTCTAGGTTCATTTGAGCAAAAGCGAAAATATATTTTTAGGACAAGCCAAAGAAGCTAGGATACAATATGATTTTTGTTAATATTTTTTTCATACAGCAAGTAACACAAACTAACGTTTTATACAATATTTGAAATATCTTTAATACTCTGAATAAAGCACATAACTTTTATATAGAATTCTTTTTCTTATTAGAGTATTACCAGATTTAAATGTCAGAATTTTTAACAAGTGTATTACTTTTCTTAAGCTTTTAACCATTTTATGGTAGTTAATTTTTTGAAAAATCTCTATCAAATATAATATTGCATATATATACTATTTTTCACAATACATTTGATAATAATAAGTATTATTTTCTAGGTTTTTGAACCGTTCATTTTATGTACCTTTCATTATTCACTTAATTATTTGTATAAATAGGCCCACTGAATATTTTTTATGTATAGTATAAAAAATATTCATATCGAAAGTGTTTTCCAAAAATATGAAGTTTTTTAATTGCTATTGCAGACTTAATAATTTTTTTTAAGTGAAATATAATTTTGATATATAATTTTAAATAGTACGTTGATGCAAACATTTTTGTGAATTTTTTCATATTCTTAAAAATTCAAAAATCCATTTTTCTGTACAAATAAATTGGCTGTAATAATGCAGCTTGATAGAAACGGATGTTTATAATAAGAATAATTTATCCTTTAATTTAAAAATTATTTAACACGTTAGTTAAAATTAATAATATATAAGATCTGTTATATATAAAGAAAATATAATATATATATGTCTGTCACAACAACTCTTTCTAAGCGGTGAAAATGGTTGACGTGTAATTTTAACGTAAATAAGGGTGCTATTTTTAGGCCATTTGTGCTTATTTAAACTTTTAATAATATTACAAATTGCAAAAACTTTCGAAGGTAATACGCAAGGTACAATCCTCAGTGTTATTTGAAATTTAATCTCCCAACATTATACATAAGCTTCCCAAAAACCAAATATAATTTATATTGGGGGAAGCCAGTTTGTAAATCTGTCACCAAAAATTCTCCAAAACAGTGTAAATCAGTGAGGTGAAATTTTTATGTGTTATTTTGTCAATAATTTAAAGCCTGACTATATTATCTCTATCTATTAATAATTTGTAAAATAAGCTCTCGATTCCCATAATAAACTAGCAAAGCTTAAACGAAGATGGGTATGTATTTTTCTCATACAAATCTAGAAAAATAATATTGATTTGAAAAATAAAAAATCAATATTTGAGAATTCGTTGCCAACGGTCGCAAATAGGTTAATATTTAAAAGTTATTACCTACCCAATATGAGATGGAGAAAAACTTTGGCAAATCATAAATAATATTTGACATTTTTTGTAATATTACACGCAATTTTATTTTCCAGGCATATTTATAAATTTATTGATAAATGTGTAAACTTACTTAACGAAAACGTGAAAGTCTCAAAACTTCTCTTAGCTTTATAAACTCGCCGTGGAAAATTTTGATTCGCAAAGGGAAATGCGATCGTGAGACTTGATAGTAAATATTTAATGGAGGATGATTTTATTAGGTATCGAAACTAACAATATTTAAGCACGCCTGCTCAGTTAACAAATAAGGGAGCAAAGTTTATTTCACACAACTTTCCATCTGATTTTTAAACTGATAATTAGTGATTTAAGCTAATGAGGAGAAATTTTTGCTTAGAATAATTTTTGAGTGTGTATAAAATTTATTCATGAACTCTCACATTTTTTTTAATTTCACCCAATATTGAAACACAATATTTGAATTAAAATAAACATAAGCTAATCTGTCAATATATCAATGTTTGTGTGTGTTAATCCTAAAGAAGTTCGCGATTGAGCTTGTGTCGATCAAATAAAATATACAACTCCGTGAAAAAATACAAAATTTATAAGATATATATATGTTCCGCTATTTCAACTTACCCCTTCATCAAAATTATGTTAAAACGTACATTCACCTATCTATATATAGCTGCGTAGAAAGGTTACAAAATACATCTTCTCTTCTGTTTCAACACCATAGCTTCATATTGTGTTAATAAATTCCAAGATGCGGCACTTTGATCTTATGCATTTCTGAAAGTGCGAGTTAGCGGTTTTTTGGGGGAGTAAAGAGAAGATATATTGTGTACTAAAAAACATCGCTATATTTTCACCGTGTTATAATGGAGTTCTACCGAGAATGAATTCAATCAATAAAATTTACAACATTAGTGGAATCGAATTTTTCAATCAAATCAGGAATAAAACGAATATAATTCAATCACACAAAAAAACGCAAAAATGATTTGAAATAAAATAAGACAAAATATCTTTTAAAATATTGCGTAATATGACAATAATGAATAAATGATTAAATGTGGCATGTAAAATGTTGAGTGATATCAGAAGCAATATAAGGCATCGCAAGGTATAAAATCAATTATCTATTATATTTGGGTACCTCTGAAGAACCTTAGAAGTAAACATAAATACACTCTTAATGGTAAAAAAAAGTTAATAAAAAAACTACTTTGCTAGCATTATATTTCAAAATAATTTAATTGACTGCAAACTGTCATAACAGAGGAACACATAACAATGCTAATCAAAGATTTTTTCGTAATTCACAAATTCGATTGTATTTTTCATCGGGAGGCTTCTTACAAGTTTAGGGGAAATTTTTATGGCGTAAGCTTTATTGGTTCTTTAGATTAAAAGCTCGCGGCTGGCACTCATTGTACGCCGTGCTTTTAATATGGTTAAGCGATGATAGGCAATTTATACAGGCGAGCTTTCACGTTTCACGCTTTTCAAGACGATAATTATATCCCCGAAAATTCACTCAATGTATTAAAAAAGATGAAGACTGCCAAAAGTTCCGATATTTTAATTTCGTCGTATTTAAGATCTTGTGAATTGCATAAAAACATTTAACAAGTAAAAATTAGGACAATTTTATTTTGAAAGGTTCTCAATAAATTTTGATTGCGTGTGTTCAATTCTAAGTTGTCAGATGCATAAAATAATATTTTTTTTAAAATTTTCTTCTTTTTTTTTTTTGTATCTTAATAATATATTTTTTATTATGCAACTTTTAACATTTATAAAGTAAAAAGCATGTGATAAAAGTTGTGAAATCTTTGTAAGCTTAGTTTTAATATTTTTATATTTCGTTTACAAAAGAAAAAATGATTAACGTCTTCTTTTTATTATTGGGGATGGAAGATCATTTCTCGTAGAATTTTCTTTGAGGCAATATACGCGTAAATAAAAACAAAAATCTCTTTAGATATGAGCGGAGAAAATAAAAGAAACTCAGAGTAATTTTCTCTCATTACCAAATGATTTGGTCAGTGTGCCGTCTTGATATATGGTTCAGATACAAAGCGATCGTAAAAAAAAGTCGAATTTGAAAAGAAGGGAATAAAATGGATATTGATTGTTAAGAAGAGAAGAATACAAAAGGTTAATAAACTATTGTGGTCTAAAAAAAATTCGATCTAAGATAGTCTTCACAAAATCGTCATTTATCGATCAATGACATCTTTTGGGTATATTCCATATAAAAATAACGTTGAGTAATTATAAATAATACGTTCAAATAAGACAACAACAATTATTCTATTATAAATATTTTTTTAATGAAATTCAAACTACTGACGCAAATGAACATTGTATCGGCCTTTTTTTGAAAATTTTGTAAACAGTAAAGTAAAATTTGAATCAAATATTACTTGTTATATACAGTTGTGGTAAAGAAGGATTGAAATTTCTATACGTATGTTTTTTATAAATTGATTATTCAATGGATTGACGAGTGCATAATTGAAGTCATACTGTGTACTGTATAAATTATTTCTAACATAACCGTAAAATAATATGCAGGGCAGTAATAATTTCACCACTGCTCTGCTTCTAGACTTATCGCTCTATCATCACTGCCGTACAAAAAAGTGGTTGAACAACTGATTAAAATGTAGTTCTCATAGAAAAGCTTCTGTTGAGATAAACTTTATTAAATATCTTAATAATTTATTTTAAGAGTGGCATAGATACGATTAAATTTATAAAAAAACGCTTCTTTGAATATGAACTTCTTTAAACGTTGGCATTAAAAGGAAAAGCATTAAAGCTAAAACATAATTCCTCAACAGCTGAAAGCTTATTTTTTATAAAGATTTTTAAGAATATTTTTAATAATTTCAATAAAACATTAATAATTTTCAGTCTTTCGTTATTTTGCAACTAAAATTGAGACGTCATGTAGATAGGAAAATATAAGTTTTACAAAAATAAAATATGTATTTTCTTAACAAGCGTTCATTATAAAATTTAATACAATTATTTTTGCTGAGCGTTAAGTATCTTTCTGGTGAAAGTAGCTTATACCTCCGTCTGGGCGCCGCCCATCAGTTAGTCCAGAAAAACGGGGAAAATCCCCACGTGAAATTAGGCGGGCGTGGTTTCAGGGGGGCACTTTGAGCTTTAACCCCAGCAGGATGCGAACCCCTGAACCCGTACCACACGGTACCTTGCGTCGTGTGTTGTACCACTAGTCTTTTCGTGTCTTACTACTCACTTTCAGATAGAAGAAGTTAGTTAATTGTTCTGATGTAATGTATGGGAATTATCGAAATCGGAGTGGCAAACTTTTAACATTGTGGGATTTTTGATAGACAAAACTTCGCTGGCGTTTGGATAACTTCAGTTCTTTTTGTATTGAACTCTTCCTGAAAACTTTCAAATCGAATTACTGTAACAGATTTAGTACAATCTGCGTTCTTGTGTGAAAATGTTTTAGGACGCCATCAATATACACAGGCCTACGAGTGCATCGCAAAAGAATTTGTGTTTGTACAAGTAATATTTATTTCGGATTAATTTAAATGACAAGTTCGTTTGTGTTATATTATGATTTAATGACACCTGATAAGCTTTTAATTTAAATTATGCATTCAAAAAATAAAGTGTTTTAATAAAACGTATTCTAAACTTTTGTAAATAAAGTGCTTAGTTTTTATTCTAACGAGGGAAACATAAACAAATATTAAGGTAAAAAAGAAGTCAATAGTTAGCGTAAAGATAGTTTTCTTTGTCGATGATTTAAGGATCTTATAAGTTAGAATTGTTAAGTTAAAAATATCAAAATTTTGACACGGTGAAAAAATAGTAATGTATTTTAGTTCTACAAAATTATATATATCATAGTTGATAGCTATTTCGGCTTACGTCTTCATCAGAACTATAGTTCTGCTATTTATTGCTATTTTTTCACCCTGATATAATGGATTTATACAAAATAAATATTAATTCAATTCATAAATAAAACTTTTGGGTAACATCTTTTAAAACTGTGGCTTAAAAAAACTGCTTAAGGTCTATTCTGATACTTGAGATATTAATCGCACTGTAGTACGACGGGCATCCGATCTTATTTCAGTAGTCTATACTTTCATTTGCCGCTAATAATAATTCTCTATTCTTTTGATTTTTTATTAATAATTAATATTTTTTGTCTTACTTTCAAGCTTAGAATATTTTTCCGAATGCGAGAATCAAGTAAGATATTAGCACAGGAAAAATCTTAATATTAACTTTTCAATTGTTTTGATTGTTTTAAATATATTACTCATATTTTTTCATTTTCATACCACGGCAGCCGAGCAATTCTAAATATAAGTAAATGAAAATTTGACTCTAAATATAGAATGACGTATTTTTTTACTTTTTCGATTTTCTTTGGCAAATTTTTATTGCCTCTTGGGAAAATCGCCACAATATTAAACTGTATTCAAAGATTGTTTATGTTGCATAACACAAGTACCGAAGAAATAATAAACATTTATGAACAAAGTGCTTAGGAACGGAAACAGAATCAACGGAAGTGCTACTTAAAAAAAGTAATCATCAAATTGAAAAAAAATCATGGAGTATCTGTATAAAAGATTTTTGCTGAATGTATCATAAATGCTTTTTCTGCGGATGCTTTGTGCCTATTTTGCTTAGCAGTAAACGAAACAATAACAGTTAAAAGCAAAGGCCATTTGTGTGGTTTTACGGTTACATGGTATCGGGCTTTTTCTGACGAGCGTGATTTTTTTCATCTGGTTTTACATTTACGTAACAAATAAAATCGAAATAAAAGCTTCCCCTTCATGTACGTATTGACTAATGTTTGCTTCAAATATCGAGCACTTTAATTAGCGAAACTTTTTTGCGAATTACCCACCTTATGTTATGCGAATAAGGGAATAAAAGAAGGCTCTTAGAAATCCCAATTCATTCTGCGATTACAATTATTTATTTATTTACTTTGAAGGTTATAATTGTCACTTCTTGATGGAAAATCATGATATTTTAAATAATTAAAACACAACATATTTTATGACCACGACAGGTTTGGCTCATCGCAATAATTTTTCCAATAGTTGATATTGCTCGCAATAAGCGAAACCGGTCACAATCAAGTATATTTAATTAAATTACAAAAGAAAAAAACATAAATATTTTAATTATTATTTCAAACGGTTAAAAATGAATGAGTGATATTTGAACGTAATACACGTTAAAAAAATGTATATATATATATATATATAGTAAATATTTTCCGTCTAGTCTATATCTAGGAGAAGGGGAAAACGTGGCATTTGACCGGCGCTCCAGATTTTGAGAGTAAACATTGGTATAAAGAAAGAAAGAAATATTATCATTATAAGACTCGAACAATAATTAAGTTGGTAGGCGAGCTTTCGATGACACTAAAAAAAACTTTACTGTAAACAATTTATAATCAAACAGCTGACAGATTTTTTCATTGTACATCTTAAACATATCTTACACATATATATATCGATAATTTTAAGCACAAAAAACATTTCATCTAATCTTCACTAAAACAGTTTACAGCTGTCTAGCGTACTGTTTAAAGGAATTAATATGATATGAGTGATAATGATTTATCTGTTCTAAAGAGATCTTAAATAAAAGCTTTTAATGAATGTTTTCTTCTTAAAAAATAGGCAAAACACGCTATACTTTTAAATCGTTTCAATTTTTCATGTTATTATTATTTTTGAATGTACATATTTCAATCCCTTATCAAACAAAAACAGCATGATATGGCGCAATTTATACAGTGGCAAAAAAATTAAAAAAACGTCAAAATAAAAAGAATACTAAAAGAGCTTTAAAATGATGCCAACCACGACGTGCTAACTCGACGGTGACCGTTGACAAACTGACATTAAAGTGACGCAAAAAATGGTCATTTCTTTCCGAACTACCTAGTATTTTATTTATTTAAATATGTTATCTTTGCACGATGTACAGTTCACACATTTAAAGTATTAAATCGATTATAGCTTGTATAATGTCGAACTTATTTTCCTCTTTGCGTATACATTTTAAAATTAAGGTCATTCAATTACGAGATTATTTTGAATATGTTAACTTTTATTGATTGAGTTGGCATTAACTCGGTAGAACTCCATTATAACGCGGTGAAAATATAGCAATGTATTTTAGTTCTACAAAATTTTACAAAATATTAAAAATTTAATTTTGTAGAACTAAAGTATATTGCTTTTTTTCACCGTGTTTACTTTTATTTCTTGGTGAAAAGGTATTAAATTTTAAATATAAAAAAAACACATTTGTTAGTACTTTTTTCACAACATATTTTATACAACGCACATATAAATATATAATAGATAACGAGTGACACTGGACTTAATTATAAATGAACTTTTTCTATTATTTAAAATATAATACTTTTCGAACAAGAAGCGACATATAATACCTTTGAAGTGATGTTTTGATTTGTTACTAAACGGTAGACAAAGTAACAGAATTGGTGAATAAATATTTATTTAAGTCTTAAGGCTTCTTAAGAGAACAAAATTATCATTTTAATTGACGACTTAATGAAACGGAAGGTACATTAACTTTTACAATTTTAAAATAAATTGCAAATTTCCCCGCCGCTTTCGACGGGGCTGCAATATAATTGGACATTTTTTTAATAGATTAGAAATAAAACAGAAAATCTCCCCTGCAGCTCATCTACTACCCTGTGAGCTTTAATTAAACCCTTAACAGCTCGAATAAAGTAAAATTATAGATGTAAACGGATGACTTTTATCTCTCTCAATTAATTAAATTAGAATTAAAAATATACAAAGTGATGGAAGCAAACCTCGAGCAGCGCTCAAAGTTGAGATGTGGCACTTCCAAGACCCCTGTACGGCAATACGACTATCCTGGTTTTAACTTATAATTGGATTTTTATCGCGTTTTATAATCTTAACCCGTTAAAATAATTACATTAACCGGGAGAAAGGGATAAGACATTCGGATGGAGGCTATTTGCTACTGTCCAAGGTACCTACTTACCGAGTAAGGATTTCAATCATTTTTTACACCTTAACATATTTTCCATCATTAAACTTATATTAATTGAATGTTGAACATGTCAAGCTCTTTTTACTGCAAATTTTTTTCGACACCTGGTGAACTTTAATATCACAAATAATTCTAAGCCAAATTAATTTCGATAAATAATATTTTTCTTTTTATTGATTGAATTGGCATTAACTTGGAAGAGCTCCATTATAAAACGATGAAAAATAACAATGTATTTTAGTTAATTTTTTTTTATAAGGTATAATTGATAGCTATTTCGGCTCACGCCATCGCCGGAACTATGTATATAACGTACATTTGCTTATCTACATATAGCTGTGTAGAAAAGGTAAACAATACATCTTCTCTCCTGTTTTAATGACCTAGCTTATTTTCTGCTAGCAATAAAACTAAACACGTGGCTATTTCAATGAGCTTAAGTATTGGACGGGATGTTTGTTATGTTTTATTATGGGTAGACAATAGCTCCTCGCAATGGTCTGAGAAGCGGCGACTGACCTATATTTTTTTCACGGTGAAAAAATAGCAATTTATTTTAGTTCTACAAAATTATTTTTAACAAATATAGTTGATAGCTATTTCCAAGCGAGACCGTTGGAACAGGAGAGAGGATGTGTTGTTTACCTTTTCTACACAGCTATATATAGATAAGCAAATGTTAGTTTAAGCATAGTTCTGACGATGGCGTGAGCCGAAATAGCTATCAACTATATTTGTAGAAAATAATTTTGTAGAACTAAAATACATTGCTATTTTTTCACCTTGTCATAATGGAGTTCTACCAAGTGAATGCCAATTCAATCAATAAATTAAATTTTTTTGTTCATCTAAAATTTCGTTTGATGATTTATAACTATTGATTTCCAGCATGCTTAGTTTTACCAATGTTTCAAATATAAAATAATTTAAGCATATTATATTGTATAATTGAAAGCTATGCCTCTACTAAGTTATTTGAAATTACCATTCAAATAATATTATATGACATATTAATTTTTAAATCAGAAGTTTTAATGATGACGAATAAAACAGTTTGATCTACAAAAAATAGCAGTGAAACTATGTTAAAATTCTTTGATGTCCGTTTAATTCAAAATTAATTTCTGAAAGCTAAATTAGAATGGAACGAATACAATTTGTGACATTTTAATTTATAAGAAACTCTTCATCAAAAAATGCTGTGATGTTTTGTTTATCTTTGTAGAAGGTTCATTGGATGCAATAACAGTCATCTCTCTTTTTCAGAAATCACGTATTTTCTCTGTGTAGCTTTATATTTTATTTCACCCTCGTCCGAAGCTTTTTGCGTTGTAAGCTTTGCACTATTGCTGATGTCTTACTTTCAAAGTTTTCCCTTTTTTACGCACGGGCTTCCTCGAAGAAATGTCATTTGTGTCACAATGGACGTATGCTGAATAACGTAGATGCACTTGTATTGCAAAAGTTTTGTTTGTACATACGTTAATAAATGTTTTCGAGATTCCTGTGGATATCAAAATATAGTACATGATTACTTGTGGAATATTTTCAAAATAAAACACGATTTATTTCTTGTTATAAGTTATGACCCATGAAGACAAAAAAGCTAATTCGAGACAACAAATGTTGTTGCTATTTTACAATTTGTGCAGGAAGGAAGATGTGTCGACTTTTATAAATTTACCCACAAATGAATGTATTATGAAATAATCATTCTTTCTCAAATACGTGTGATATAAGTGATTATCATTTGCCTAATAAGACCAACATTATTGTATTATATTATACATTGACGTCGTAAAGAAAAAAAAGAGTTTTATAACATTAAGACAAATCAATAATTTATTAAGAGCCTGGAACAACATTTTGCAAACTATTAATAAGACGTTGTAAACATTTATTTTTTTAAAAAATTTTTTTTTTTGAATGTATATTGTATGACTTCATGTAAATTGTTTTTTTGGTTCTTGAACTTTTTGGTTTTGTATACCTGTTAAATTTTAAATGAAAAATTTGTATTGCATAATAATATTGATTTTAATTTGTATAATAATAGTTGATAATGCTAGCGAAGAGCGAAATCGGTCCTGTTCATGAAATATATTATGTAAATTAGTATTATAATAATGAGTTTTAATTATTTTAAATATCACGTCTTTCCATCACGAAGTGGTAGTAAGCACATTATTAGTGAAACAAAATGCTGTTGATTGGAAAATCAATAAATATTTCATAAATTTTGAAGGAATGCTATATATATCAGCTAGATAAATATTGAATAAATTATTCTTCCATGGTATATGTCTGACTTTAAACAATATATAAAAAACGATATTTTAAATTTTAAATAACAAAAACGCTTTTTATAGTAATTATTTCCTCAATGTATTTTTTGATCAGGACTGGTTTCGCTCATCGCGAGCATTATCGACTGACATAATGCAATTCACAAAGCCTATTTATACAAAATATTTCAGTTAAAGGTAGCAGGTATATAAAACCATGCCATTTAAATTGTATTCCATCAGTTGATAATGCTTGCGATGAGCGAAACAGGCCCCGATCAAACAATATATTGAGGAAATAAGTACTAAAAAATGTGTTGTTATTATTTAAAACATCATGATTTTCCATCAAGAAGTGACAGTTAACACCATAAAAGTGATATTTCACATTGCGAATTCTAAATTACGAAAAAATCATAGAAAAAAGAGCAAAGTCAGAAATAAAGATTACTCCTAGGGGAGTACCATGATGCCGACTGAACTGACAAGCTGAAGGACAGATGGGTTATTTGTTCAGGGGTCACAGATCGACTCCCGGCAATCTTGGACTACGCGAATTGATTAATTTAGCAGTACCCTTATTCCTGTCGCCGGATACGAGCTGACACTTTGAAGGGTGGAGGGGAATTTAAGGCTTTTAATAACTTCTACAAAAACTTTTTCGGGAACGCGGAGAATTAATACATCGAAAAAACTTTTACTTTGTGCTTTTATAACAAAAGAAAGGCCATAAATAAGATTTCATAGTAATTACTTCGAATGCAATTTTGGTTATTTTGAATTTGACATAATTTTCAATAACAACTTTTCCCCGTTAAAATGTTTGATAAATTTATTGATTGAACTGGCATTTACTTGGTAGAACTCCGTTATAATACTGTGAAAAAATAGCAATGTATTTTATTTCTTAGCACACCACGCATAAGCATGAGCCGATATAGCTATCAACTGTATATCTTATAAATTTTGTAGGGCTAAAATATAATACATTGCTATTTTTTTACCTAGTAATATTTGATAAACATTTAATAATATCACATTTGAAATGTTCAACAAAAAAAAATCATAATCGTGTACATATAGGCCTGCTACCTTTTACTCAAATATTTTGTATAAATAGACTTGTTTGTAAAATGTATTTTGCTCGCGATGAGCGAAACTGATCCTGATCAAAAAATATATTTTGGAAATAAGTACTAAAATATGTGTTTTTATTATTTAAAATAAATTAAAAAATGCCCGAAGATGCCGAAAGGCGAAACCCGGGTCGTTAATGACAAAACATGTGGAATCGTACAAAGTTGTATCAATTAAAAATTCATCTACATCTATCTTTAATAAATAGCAAGCTTTTATTGGTTTTTCTTTCCTGCACTCTTTCATTTCGATATTTTTTGTGTATCGCGCAAAAAGTTGATCGCCATTTTTAAGTTTAAAACAACTTTCATTTGTACCAATCAATTAGAATATAGAGAAGCTATAAAAAACAGAAGAATCCTTTGTAAATACTTCATTTTGCTTCAAATAATATGAATGAAAGTAAACTTTCATTTAAGATAATATAAAAGAATAAATTTATATGGAGCAGAGGGCAAGTAATTATTAGTGTTAACTAAGCACGCTGCAGCTTCTCGTAAAGATTTCTTTAGTAAGGAAGGATTTCATTTCTGACTAACTTCTGAACCGTCCAAACAACCGATAAGAAAGTTAAAAAACTGCTCTGAAAAATCGCCCTTTTGATTTTTGTTTAATTAGTTTTCTCAGGCACCTCTCGCTTAAAACTTTTATACCGTTATCAAAGAGTGAGATTTTTCCAAGAATTTTCTTTCAGAAAAACCTGAATTTGCATTGTTGCTACATAGCTAGAGTATCCATTATCAGATGACCTAATAAGATGTGAATAATTGATTTGCACTTTGTCTTTCGAATGCCCGAGAAAGGATTCTGCATCATATCTGATTGAGTTACAACTTTTATGAGTTCCGTTTTGATTCACGATAGCATCATTAATTTTTTTCTTGCAGCTGTTTTCAAATCTTGAAATGTATTATGAAATAAATTCTTTATAAAACTGGTATCAATCGCAGAATAATTAATTGGTAAATTTTTGATTCTTTTTTGAAACATTCGTGATTTCGAAACATCTCAAGGAGTGAAATCACTTTTGCATACTTTACCTAGTTGAAGTGATTTAAACAAGTCTTTTTATGTGTTGGATCTTCAAATTTTTACTCAGAATCTGAACTTAACATATCTTTTAATGACATACTGAAAAAAAACTTCAATACTTTTTATCTAAGAAAAAGAAATGATTATTATTACCAAATGAACGGTCAGTAACTAGTTTCATAAATTTATTGAGACTATTTTAAGCTACGAGCAATTACAATTTACATATATTTATCATCAAATGAAATTAAACATATTTTAACATGAGATCACTAAAAATATTTATAACAAAAGACGATTTATTCAATATTCAATGAATATTATCGACAAGTAGAAGTACAATAAAGTAGATTATCTTTAGCTGCATTTAAAAAAATTAATAATATATGAATGAATATATCTGCGAATGTTCGTTTATAAATTACTTAAAACAACAAAGGTAAATTATTGCTAAACACAATTGCATAATTGCACTAACACTAATAATACAAGTGAATTTAGTCAATAACACTTACAAGAAATGTTTTTTTTTTGCATAGCGAATTGCACAAATTCAGTATGGATTACTTCCACTGAATCGAGACAAGGCGTATTAAAATATTTTTGGACTGTAGCCAGTTTATGTGTAACCTGAACGGTTGGAATATACAAAAGCCTCACAGTTTTTTTCCAAAGCTTTCAATATTTATTTCAGTATATTTAAACACAAAGCTCAACGAAGCTTTAACGTGATAACGTTCAATTGACTGAATTTCGTTAACCGTATGACCTGATAAATATTTGGCATTGTGTAACCGTTGAAGTTCAGTGGTGTTTTTTTAAAATTATTTAGTTCAATATTTGCATCATGTTATAATTTATATACTAATTGAAAAACTTTGTAATTTTGTAATGAATATTTTAACATATATAATTTTTGTTTTTTTTTTCATTTTAGTCTATATTCATACCGTTTGCAAAGCATGTGGCCGCCACGTGGAGCTGTGTCACCAAACCAGTCGTTGCCAATTTACATGATACTCTTCAGCTCTTTTGAGTTCATCTTATAGATAGAACGGATGGTCTTCTAAGATAGTAGAGTCCATTGGTATGAAGATAGGGGAAACAGAGCAGAGACTTTGCATGTGGATCTACAATTCGTTACCTAGACAGTTCCTGGTGTTTGTTGGGTTATGTGACTTTTTCAATCATGTTGACATTTTTTTAAAACCAATTAAAAACTTTAAAACAACAACCTTAATTTATTATAAGTAACTAAATTTTTTTAATTTAAACTTTAAGTTGTAACGAGATATTGTATTATGTTGTTTTGTTAAAGCCTTTTGGATTATAAAAGACATAAAACGTATTATTTTCATGATTAATAATTCTGAAAAAAAAACAGTTAAAATTTCAATACTTAAGCTTTGCTTACCTACATAAACAATTTTACATTTTTCGATATAACTTGGAAAATTCATAATATTGTTACAAATAAAACATATAAAAATAAGCCAAGTGTTAAACAAACAACTTTTGTGAAACATTCGCCAGCAAAGTTATAGTTCTAAAGATATAATCTGATAATACAGTATTAAAGATTTATGTTTTTTCAGATAATATTTTAATAAGAATATACTTGAGTATAAACGAAACAATAATTTTCAACTTTTTCTCTATCAAAAACATTTCCAACGCCCCCAAAAAAAGAAGCGAATGAAGTAGAAAACTTCTTCAACAAAGTGTTATTTAAATATTCTCAAAAGAAATTCTTATTAATTACACATCGGGCAGAACAAAGCTTTGGAAAGCATTTTTTTATATTTTTACTGAAAAAGCTCTTTGATCGACATTGCTTGTGCTTTTTCTTGCCGTGATTTGTGGAACGGGCAAAAGTTTAGCAGGAAAGCAAGGCGTTCTGTAACAAACTTCATGCCACGCTGGCGAGGACAGATTTAGTGTTGTTAATTACCCATGTACCGTGTCTGGAAAAAGGTTCTATGATCGAACTCTTCTAAGGAAAAGTCCAGCTAGCGGCTACTGTAACATAGTCTAGAAGCTTTGAAGTAAAAGTAGTTACAAATATGCAATAAGTTAAGACGAATTTTTAACTTTATTTTTATGAAAAAACACGATTGAAATTAAAGTTTATAAGTAATACTTATTTAAAATAAAGTGGATTTTTTATTTAGACCAATGAAACGACAACTAATTCAGTTCGACCTAATTTCAATGTCAAATTTGAACTATTACAACTTTGTACAATTTCACATGCTTTGTCACTAACGTCCCGGGTTTCATCTTTCGGCATCTTCGGGCATTCTGTCACAAAGATGCAACAGATCTGACTTACAATAAACAGTTAGTATCGTCTATATATCAAAGGTATTATTTACAGGAAAACAAAGAAATGGTTTTACAACAAATAATAATCACGGTGAAAAATAGCAATTTATTTTAGTTTTGTATTTTTTTTTATAAGATATAGTTAAAAGCTATTTTGGCTCAAGCTATCGTCAGAACTATACATAAACGAAAATATTCATATCTATATATAGCTGTGTAGAAAATGTACACAATACATCTTCTCTCCTGTTTTAACGACCTAGCTTATTTTCTGCTAGGAATAAAACTACAAATTTTAAAAATTGTTATTGAAACTGTAAACTAGTTAACTAATATATGTCTGTCGCCACTCCTCAAGCCATTCCAACGGGCTTTTCCGTAATAAACTATCCCCATCCAATAAACCATTTCCGTGCAATATGTAAGCTTATTGATATAGCCGCCTTATTAGTTTCATTTACAATTTTTAAAATTTGTAGTTTTATTGCTAGCAGGAAATAAGCTAGGTCGTTAAAACGGTAGAGAAGATGTATTGTGTACCTTTTTTACACAGCTATATATAAAAAAAGCAAATGGTCGTTTAAGCATAGTTCTGACGATGTCCTGATTCGAAATACCTATCAACTATATCTTATAAAAAAAAATGCAGAACTAAAATACATTGCTATTTTTCACGGTGATGTATTTTTTAAAAATCTGAAATAATAAGAAAACCTGAACCATGACTATTATAATAATTAATTGGAAACAAACACTACCATTGAGGGACTATTCAAGACTTGAGCTTTGAATTCAAATACAACAACTGTTTTAAATATGTCTTCAAGAATATGTTAATATTTAAACAAACGACAATGTAATAAGATGTATAGTATTAATCCTATGACTTAAATACATTGCTACTTTTTATCGTGTTATATCGGAGTTCTACCAAGTTAATGCCAATTCAATCAATAAAATAAATTATAATATAAATATGTTATCGATTTGATATTAAAAAAAAAACAAGTGACACTGCAACAGAGTTTTAATATACTGATATATTGTAATTGAAACATTGCGTCTAGAAACCTCTCAAAAATAAATCATCTTACCTTCAGGAAGCGGCTCTATAACAATTTGAACGGCTGACGTCCCCACCAAAATTGCTGCGGTCACCAGTAGCCGCAGATTGACAGCTCCCTTTCTCGGAGGCACCATTGTTATAAATAATAAATCTCTTTCTGTCACAACTTCACCAGTCACTGAATTTAATTTTCTTAATTTCGAAGAACTGAAACTTCTTCATATTCGAAACACTCATTCAATAAAACATTTTTTTGATACACTGACTGTAGTTTTCTTCTTTATGATACTGGAACAAAGAAAAAGAAAGAGGGCTCGTTAGAATGATGTCGACTAAAGGTGTTTGATGGAATTTCAATATCAAATTTAAATTGCTACGAATTTGTATGATTCCACATGTTTTATCACTAACGACTGGGGTGTCACCTTTCGGCATCTTCAGGCATTATATCACACGGATGCAACATAACTGAAATGGAATGGTACAAAGCTGCAACAATTCAAATTTGATGTTGAAATTTCACCAAGCACCTTTAGTCGATATCATAAATTAAGTTACACAATACTTACTCAAATTGAACAATAATTGAGTTATGACAAAATGTGAAAGATCAAAATGAATTCTTATTCACTTAAATAGTAAAAGGGAATTATTAGTTTACAATAAATATTGAATAATAAAATAATATTATTCATACCAAATATTGTTTGTGAATTTAAATTCCACAGATTAACAAAGTCGTCAATAACACGAAAAAAATAGTAATTTATTTTAATTATACAAAATTCATAACGTATATAGTTGATAGATATTTTGGCGTACGCCCTCATCAGAACTATGTAATATTTTCTACAAGTTATTACCGTTTTTTTATTGAGACTAGCATTAAAAATCAGCAAACATACCGATATAAAATTGCCATTCACAGATAATAATAATTATATAAAGCAAATCTGTAGATTGTTGAATAAGTCGAGTATGAAGCAAACTTTAATTTACAAGTAAAAAGGTAACAGTTTCTTTAGAAAATTGGTGGCGTGTTATCTTTAGAAACAAGTAAGTTTTCTACTGAAAAGTTAAGCGAAGGAAAAGATTCTTACTTTAATGCCAGGTATTCTTTCAATGCAGTTGCAGAGACGTTATTAGTTTCGTTTGCTTTGAAACATTTTTCTGGACATGTGACAACTTTGTTCAATTTTCATGTTCATGATTTGTATTTTTATTATTAAAATAAAATGATCGTTTTTAGGACACAATTGACTATCAAGAAAGATAATTAAGGTTACGACGAGTCAAATATTTAAAGCGAGAGCTTGTTAAAAACAATCAAGATTTACAATATAGTTGAAAAATATTTTTTCTACTTTATATTAAAAAAAATAAAAATAATGAATTGCTTAACCTTCGTACGATTCCACATATTTTGTCATTAACAACCATTCGGCATCTTCAGGCATTCTATAACACAGACAGCAAACGAACTGAACACAGAACAGTACACATAATTAATAGTTATCATCGGCTGTATACAAAAAAAGTTAATTACGAAGGAAAATCATATATTTCAAGGCTAGGATCAAAATAAACAACTGAAATTATTTTCTATTTTATTGATTTAATCATAATGATATTTGACTACCTGTAAATGCTGTTAATGAGTCTTCCATGAAAGGATTTTACAACAAATAATTATCAAACATCATTAAAATGCAATTGAGTCATTTTAGAATTATAAATTCCTACTTATTTCGAATTGACAGGTAACGTTAGGAATAAAACATCAGGTGACGTATTATACGACTTTTATTTATGTAATTTTCGACTCATTGACCTAGTCTCACTTAATATACATAACTAAGGTGAATTAGAAAGATAACGTACATTGCGTTATGTTATAAGTTACATATTATATATTTATTGACCTCTGTTTATTTATAAGATTTCATGATAAATACGTGTAACACATATGTCACATTTCTCTCACTTCTTATAAATGTTTTCAATTGGAATGTATTGTAAATCCTAAAGTAAAACATAAAGTTTACTTTGATTCTAATACTTAGCTCGTTAACATGTCTTGAAAATTATTTTCCCTTTATTAATGTTGTTATATTTTTTCTTTTAATCAATTATGTTCAAAAGAATATTGTTTTTCTAATATAAAAAAAAACATTATGTCTTGCAATTGTGCATGTTTTCAGAGTCAATATTTAGAATAAAACGAAGACAATTTTAAAGGACTCCTAATGTATTCAATGTAATCTGTTTTTGTTTGAAAACTATCAAAGTTATATCCAATATGAGAATTAATAATACGAAAAAGAAATATGTATTTCTATCTCAAAAACAAGAATGAAACTAATTTGAATAAAAACAATTTATCTGCTAATGAATCTCTTTCAAAAGAAGTTCAACTTTGAATATTATTGAATATTCTATAGAAGTAATTATTTCACATAAATAAAATAAATTTAGGCTGATATCTCTATTCAAAGGCAACATTTTCAGACGTATCGTGAGTTTCTCGGAGGTTTTTTAAAAAATCTTTTGGCCAATTTAGTCTTTTGTGATGTCTCAGACAAAAGACATTGTTAGGGCGCGTGGAATTTTTCAACATGCTGTCCATTTTTTTTGTATCTCTTCTTTTAAAAACTATTTTTCAAGAAATGATTAAGTCAAGGGCGAAGGCGTAGGAGGTAGCTTATTAACATCTTTAAAAAAATCTTTTGTGAATTTACCTTTGATATTATAACGCATTTTTCCGAAAGTAATGATACCGGGTGTTTGTAAAGAATGTAATTTTAAATTACTAAATATTTTTTATATTATTTTGCTATCAAGTGCAAATTTAATTTTCTTCCGTAAAAATTTTCATTTAATATATCTCTAGAATCTGATTGACCCTTAGCAATGTTATATTTTTTAATATTTATTGCGCTTGTTCTTTAAATTTTCATTTATTATAAAAATAGTAAAAACGAAGGTATACTCTTATATCCAACATATTTTTATTCAAAAGTCTAACAAATTTTTAAATGACTAGGTCAACTTCAATTTTAAATTAAAATAAAAAAGGTAGTACATTTGTAGTAAACAATATCACATCCAGCTATCTATGGGTCGGGCTAACTATTGATAAGTTAGATTCTCTAAAATTTACTTCGCTTCTGTTTTTATATTTACATTAAGGATATTGTAATACGAATTGTTAGTGTGTTAAGAGATAGAAATGGGAATTTTTCTATAATAAAATAAACTTTATGATAAAGCCAGTGTATTTATTTTTCAAGTTAAATTTTAGATTTAGTATAAATATATATATATCATAATTCAGTAACAATGCAAATAATGCGACCCGTTATAATGAAAACCCTTATTGAGATTAATGAGCACTAAATATTTCAAGGATACCATAATTCGCGTGTTTAAAAAAATATGTATTAAAAATTTAAGTGCAAAATTTTCTATCAATGCCGTCCTGGTAAATGCTCTCTTTCAAAATAATACTTACTTTTTGTTTGTAATATGTATTATTCGATCCACCATCAATCCAAACATTGTCATATATTGTTCAAAAAATTTACATACCCAGAGGCGTCTGTATTTGTTTCTTGCTAATATTCTTGTATCTACGGCAATCTAAAAACAGTTTTAGATAAAACTTAAACTAATTCTTATGTATGTCACTAATTGAACAAACCAACGAGATTACATTAGTTAGCGGTTATTTAAGTGCCAAACAACATTCTGTTAGATGGAATCTCGTTTTTTTAAATAATAGTTAGTCATTCTGATTGAATTAAGAGATTAATTACTAAAAGCGCCAGTCTAAGGAAGGAGCAAAATAATTTTACTATCCGTATATGTTTCGTGGATCGATTTTGTATAATAAAGTTAAATAAATGCTGATTATACGGATATATATTTGTTGTTTTATTTAATGGATCTCTGTTGCTTAACAACGGCGTATCTTAAATCAACAAAAATAAAAATTATAAAATCTAAACTTTTTCGAAGGTGTGAAAATCGACAAATAATTTGTAAGGGCATCAAATTAAGCGTTTTTAAAATTATTTGAATGAGTGCTTAAATCAATGAGAATATCACATATAGAAATATAAAATATACGTTTTAATAACTTTTAATGTGCTAACTGTCACTTCTTGATGGAAAGGCATGATATTTTAAATAATAAAGACACATTTATTAGTACTTATTTCCACATTATATTTTTTAATCAGGATCGGTTTCGCTCATCCTCCTTACCACTTCCCACTCCTTACTTCTCATAATGAGTTCGTGATGGTTATTCAGAGCTCTTAATGGATTGTTGATTTAGATTAATTTTGTTTGAAAATTATTAATAAGTGATTGTAAACATTTTACTTTAAAATTAATTAACATTATTTTTATTAATATTTTATGATTTCCAGTAAATGGTTTCTTGGTTCTTGAACCCATGATTTTATATACCTGCTACCTTTAACTCAAATATTTTGTATAAATAGACTTGCTTGTAAATTACATTCAATCAGTTGATAATGCTCGCGATAAGCGAAACCAGTCCTGATTAAAAAATATGTTTTCTTAATATATTTTACGATCAGGACCGCTTTCGCTCATCGCGATCGTTATCAAGTGATCATAGAAATATTGTGGAAATATTACTTAAAATATATTTTTATTATTATGATATATTTAAAATATCATTCCTTTATATTAAGAAGTGACACTAAAATACTTTGATTAATATATTACGCGTGCTTTTTGAGAGAAATAGTAAAATACACGTCTCTAATTCAAATAATTATCATTTCAATATTTATCATTGTAGAATATGATATAGACTCAACAAAAATGTATCAAACATAGTTTACACAACATCTAATTTTAGTTATAAAAATAATTTATGTTATAAAACCATTATATAATTCCAAAAGCGGGATAGAGGGATGTAAAATAATCCGAAATGGGTGTGCCAAAAGAGTGCAAGGGTTAAAGACATTTAATATATTCGGCACAATTGCACGCGAGATATACTTGCCAAAAATAAATGGCTTTAGATAAACGGCCAAAATAATCCAGCGCTTATTTTCCATTATTGAATTTGATTCATTCCGGAAAACAGCTGTACGAATATGTTTGCTTCATTCCGGATTGCCGAAAACAATAAAAGATGTTTTTATGACTGCATGCTTAACCGTCCGGAAAGAGTTAGTATAGCTGACAATAATGTAAGGCTATAAATCTGGCACAAACGTTTTTGGCAAAGAAATAGTATGGCCTAATAAAAACGTACAGAGAAACATGTGTATATCTATCGAGTATTGTAAATAAGAAACCTAAAACGAATCACTAGAGATTCCAAGTATTTATTCTATATATTCGTCTTAGAATCTACAAATCTGGCAGTATTATAATGTATCCAAGAAATATACAGAATGTATTTCATCGTGAACGTATTATATATTCTTTGCGTGTTCATATTTTGTGTGAAACTTATTGATTGTTGTCGCAGACTACATAACAAGACAAGTATCGATCGAGTAAATATTATTACGTTAATAATTAAATATACTAATGATCATTTAAAATATCTAGATAAATTTTGATGTTTATTAAGTAAATAATCAACATTATACGTTAATATACATTAATACAAAGAGCAAATTTGGTTCAATTAAATTTTCCAATATTATTACATAGTTAAAAAAGCTAAAGCTCTATAGAATACTTGATTACAATCCCTTTTTATGATGCATTATTTGATTTAAAAATCAATTTTTTATAAAAAGTATTTCGAGTGTCACGCGAAAGAAATGACGACCAATAATTTCAAATAAATATAATAGTTCTGACAATGGCGATAAGACGAAATCGCCATTAATTAAATTTATTAATAGTAATAGATCTTTTTTTTTGATAGCATTTAACCGTGGACAAATACAGTATAAAGGTTATTATTAGTCACATCGTAAATTATGTATTATGTGTATTTTTCATGTATATTTTGAGAATGCAAAAAGGAAAAAAATGCTGATTTTAATCTGAATAGTTTTTATAAAAATTAATAAAATTGTACAATGGAAACCCCAATTACACAACTGTGAATTACGCGCTGCCTTGAAATATTCACCAAAAATCCCCCAATTGCACGATTGCTCGATGCACACACACACACAACCAGACGGCCTTCTATGCAGTGCATACAGTCAAATGTTGGCTAGCGTCTAGGAGTCAGGCTATACACGCACAGTCGGTCGACTGTTTGTGTGCTGGATTTTGCGAGAGTTGTGCATTTTATCACCTAGTAACTAAATATTTCGTCCACACATATTTTGTTTGTAAAACTACAAATCATTTTATTGAACGGGAAAAAACAAAATCTCAATTTTTGTATAAGATTCGTTCACCCAATTACACTACTCCAAATTACACGGTCCCGACTTTAGTGTAAATGAGGGTTACTGTACAGAAACAATCGATTTATTCTAAGAACTTATATAATATATAACTGATTTTTAATATTTGGAGCATGTTAAATATTACTGTATACTTAATTATTATTTGACTTCAAGAAAATTATTATCACCACCGTTACATATTTACACTGACTTATTTTGAGCAAAGATTAAAAAAAATGTTTCTTATAACTGCCATATAACCATTCACAGGAATGGATATTCCGAGAAATATTTGTGTACGAAGACGAACAACGAAATCGAGGCAGACACAATTCCACCAACCAGAAATAAATAAATCCATTCAATATTTCAAAACATTTTTTTGTAATATTCCACTAAAAATTAAAAAGATTTTTCCAAAAAACGTTTCTTAATATATTTGAAATGTAAAATAAAAATATGAAAACAAGATTGTGTTTAATAAATATATTGTAAATTCTATTCTTCTAAATATGTACTTAAGCGGCCTTCGATTATCAACAAGGTTTCGCGTAAGGATATAATATTCAATATTGTAACTACGGTTTTTCATATAAAATACTAGTTTTCAACTCTAATATAATATGTAGTACCTTGCATAATTATTTGTTTGTACAATTATAAGGGAATGTAAATAACTTCGGAATTCATATATAACATCATCTCATTATGCTTATAAAGCTCATCAACTAATATTGATATAATAATAACAGACAAATACGAGAAAAGCGGATAACTTTCAACTGAGTAAACTGAAAGGGAGTGGAAATAAAATTTAATATACATGTCCATATATTTCAAAGTATAAAAGTATGGTTTCAATAAGTTGCAGGATTGATAATACACAATGTAAATTGTTACGTATTCATAATTATTGAGTGGTTAGTGCTGATTTTTTAAAAGAAAAATTAATAATTGGTATAAAAAGAAAAAACAGCGCGAGATTCGACTGATTTTCTTTTAGTTATGCTCACTTTTAATACTTACAAAAATCGAATTGAAATGTATTTAACCACATATTTCTTTCAACTCATTCTGGGCCAAAATGAGAATTCTGTCATCCTTAATAATATCAAATTGTATGTTTCGGATGTTTGAGAAATCATGGATATGAGTTGTTTGTTTTTCCAACGTGTCGAACCAGTCTGCAGTATTGCTTCGTATGTTGAAATATTCCATATGGACGAGAGTGAGTCAGGTGGATACAATTTTTTAATGGATAAAAGTAGATTCTACACTAGCTTGCTTGGTTGACTTTCTTTCTACGCTTGATTTTTGTTTTGTTGCTTATTTCTTTAATTTTCAACATAAAATTTTTTGACGTTGTAAAAGCAATAAACGTATATTTTGTATTTTTTAATGGGTGTTTACCAAGTAAATCAACGACTTATTTGTATGTGGAGCATACGGAATTCTGATTAAGCTTTTCCAAAAAAAAGTTGTTATTTGTTGTTAGAGGAATGTTTGTCAAAAGCGCTTTTTGAGTTGAATGTTAATCGACTCATTAGTTTTTTAAAAAAATATATCTAAAATAAGCTCTCTAGCAAAAATTACAAAAAAATTTAAAAACGTGTTAATTAATAAGTGGATGAAGCAATCAAAGAGGCAGACTTTAGAATTACGTTACTGATGATCAATTTAAGAAAAAAGTCGTCAGTAATGCACATAAACACAATGAAAATTTGATTTACTTACTTTGATAAAAAAATGTCTGATCAATTTTGAATAATTAGCACTTTGTACAACTCGACATGTTTTTTTTTCAGTTTCATTACGTACAGTTATAGAATGACTGAAGATGACGAAAGATGAAATCCAGGCGGTGAGTGATATGTCGTTTGAGTTTGTATATAATTTTAACATTAAAAATTTTATATTATAATTTCACCAAGAACCCTCAGTTCTTATCGTAAATTATTTGGTTGTCACGTATAATTATTTTCACTTCAGATGGCCCAAAAAAGCTCTCAGACGACATCTAATTTTATTATTTTTAAACATTATTGAAGACGTTTTTCGCTTTGCATTTTTGTAATTATTGTAGTTTGATAGAAGCAGAAGAGATTAGCTTATTACTTGTCTTAATCTATTAATTAATTGCCTGTGATCTTTTTATGTGAATTAGATTTTCAAAGAGAGGTTCAGTTATTGAGAAATGAAGAGCTGACGTAGATTTTTTCATTAAGATATTCATTGAGAGTTTAAATACTCTATATTGGGAGTGAATATTGTCAAAAAATAAATAGAGGAAATATGCAGAGGTATAAAATATGCTAAGTAAATATAATACTCAGGCAAAATACACTATTAAGATAGGTGACTTTTTTATTAAGCAGTGTCTTTTCGAAATTTTCTAGTTCGTTACATTCAAATAAAAAATTAAGTTAGTTCAAATATCTTCGATTTTTCCACATATTCATTTTCGCCCTAAAATAAAGATATGCCCATTCTTATTTACGAGGAATATGATAAACAAATAGGCGATAAAACATGTCTAGATGGAACTGATATGGTACATTGCGTTTTTGCATTGCAGCCAAGTGGAAAATTAAATTGGGCAAAGTCGTTCTGTCATAGTGCTTTCTTGTTTGAAATCATTTACATGCCTTACAAAGTTTATGTTGGAAAAGTCGAATTCGTAAAAAGGCTTAAGTAAAAACAAAAACTGATAAGTTTTATACTTTTAGAGTTAGCTTTGTACATTTAAGTCATCAAATTAACACGTTTGAAAGTGTGGACAAATTGAATTTTATTTATTTTACAATAATCTGAAAAAGCGATTGAAACATTCATTTTGTCTTCATTAAAAAAACTCTACGGTATCAGAATTTATTATTGTTAATGAATTTCATCTCATCTAAATCACTTAAATGGTTAAAGAAATAATTATTACAGCAAGAAACAACGATATTGCATATTTTTTTTGTATTTGGAATCCATATTAGGTTGAATGTGAGAGAAGTTTTTAAATTTGAGTGGCTAAAAGTGGATAAAAATATTAGAAATTAGAACTATTAAAACATGACTGGCATTAAAACTAATTATTTATTATGATGATTGTATTTTAAGTCACGTTAAATTAACTATCCGAAATTATTTCAAAATTCTACGTTGCCAATAGAAATAGAAAATAACAAGTGCTTTCTTAGTAAAAATATAAAATGTTTATATTCAAAACCTATATCATTTATATTGATCTTATCAAAAACTGAAAGCTAGAGTCTTACATCTAATTCTTAGTCTAATTTCTAAATCAAAATGATAGCACCAGGCCACAGTGAGACACAACCATCGTAATGAGATCTAAAAATTTGAAATCATAAATATTTAGTCTTCAACTCTTATCATAATATTCCTCAAAATTACACCAAGTTTTGTGATTGTCAGACAAAAAAAAAACAAGACCTTTTGCATAAAACCATTTTAATTACTTATACTAAACCTTAATTCAAGGAATAAATTTGTAAACTATGTTTAATAAAAAACACAGTAAAAGAGTTGAATTGAATTATTTTATTGTGTTAAATATGAGCTACAATTATGTTAAGATACACTGGTTTAAATGTAAGATTCACTCTATTATAGAAGTTCGCATATGGTATAAATAATAATCTGATTTAAAAACACATTTAACAAAAGTATTACAGAAATTAATTATAGATAGCTATAGAAACTACTATACTTTAGGTTATTTACCCTAACACTTACTTAAAGCACGTCACTGTTCATATTTACGTCTAAAACATTCAGTTTGTACGGCCTTGCCAGTTTGATAAAGGTTCGGTAAAACAAAGCGGGAAAGACGTAAAATCTTTGATGCCACATAATGTTTGAATGGCGTACTAAAAGTTACTTAGTAGCAACCAAAGGGGTTTCGTTACAGCAATAATTAAAGAAACAGAAATAATTTTACGATTAAACGATGTCTTGGCGAAAAATACGATGTTCGTGGGAAATCATTTGATATTGTTTTGTTATAAAAGGTATTCTTTGTTATAAATTCGCTTAGACATTGGGCATACCATTTTTAAGTGTTCATGACACGAACAACACGAGGAAACGAAAAATTATATAATACAATTATTACTAATTATCACTTAATGAATTCATTTTATGTCTTAATTTAGGAATTATCTCTTAGATTGTAATCGAAAAGGATGTTATAGGATAAATATAACGTCACGAAAGATTTTTGTTTTTAATTGTATAAAATTTAAACCGTTATAATTGTTTTTATTTCAAACAATTGATTTCGGTTCTATATTTTATATTTAGTCTTTTATAACTGTAAAAGTGATTGATAAGTTAAAAATTTGGTGTATTTTATTATCTGTGACATCTTCCAGTAACCGTGGACCATGCACCATTAATACAATATAATAATCGAAAATAACTTAGAGAAATGTGATTGTCACAGCATGGCTACGCGTAATGCATACCTTTTGGTTTCCCGCATGTTAGTTATATTTATATGAATTAGTCTCATGAAATCTGATAGTGATGTCTTGTTGCAGTTAAAACTGATATGTACATATACACCTCTAGAATGTGCGTTAAATTTTCTATATTTACTTCCATCGCTGTGCCTTCAAAAATAAGTTTTTGTACTATTTCTGCAATATATTTTATGATTAAAACATGTTCTGATCATAAATTATATTATATATCAATTACTATCATAAAATGTATTTTTGGATTTAATTTAGTTTCAATATACTTTAATCAGTAATGCTTTATTATAAAGAAATGAACGCAGTGACAAAGAGTTGTTAAATTTTCAACTGAAATCGGTGATGAATAATTGGGCAGTAAAATTTGACAACAGTGCTTAGAATTTAAAAAAATCCTTCTTTATTTACTAAATTAAAATATTTGGTAATCAGCTTTTGCTGCAACTTTAATTGTGTGTAAGTTTCTAAAGAACTGTTTTGTGTTCACGATTTTTATAAGAAATAATTCATATCGATTTTTTACAGTCCACCAAAAATTATTTGTAATTTCGTAAAAGATTTTCATTTTCTTCTCTTCTTAACGGTATCACTTGCTTGTGATAATAAATCATTTTATGTAATGTATTGATTGAATTGGCATTCACTTGGTAGAACTCCATTATAACACGGTGAAAAAATAGCAACGTATTTTAGTTCTACAAAATTATTTTTACTAAACTAAAATACATTGCTATTTTTTCACCGTGTCATTTTATGTAAAGTCTCAAATATTATAGTGCAAGTTTATCAGTAACATGCCACTTTTTAAATACTGTAAGTTTTTCTACACAGTGTAAGTAATTTTTTAAGTGAAATGCTATTTATTCAAAGTATTTTTTGACAAAAATAAAACCAAATATGAATAAGCAACAACGGTATATTTTCGTCTTAGAGTCTTATTGAGTTTTAAGGTAAATGAATTCATTAAAAAATATAAGTTGAATCAAACAACCAAAGTTGACCTAAAAATGTGACATCTTGCGCTATAAAAACGTATGATTTAGTTATTGTTTATTACATTAGTAATTTCAGTACTGTGGACGCAAGTAAAGTTGTGCCACGCACCGCCCGTGGAGCGTCTAGTTAATGACAGGCAGTTATTTGAGCAAACGTTGCTTATTAGTGCCTCAGAGATAAGTAAGAGCGGGAACTAAGGGAAAATTTATGGTTCGTGAGATATGGTCGTGAAGCCTCACCGTAGTGCCAAAACATTGCGCTTGGTAGCTGAAAACTTTCAATTTTGGAATACCATAAACAATGCAACACAAAAATTTAATTTCTGTCAAATTCTTGATGATGTTTTGTCATTTATTTTATGTTTTACGGAATATTGATCGAAAAAAAAGTTTGCTTTTACCAGAACAATTAAACTTGGCGTTATTTGAATACAGATATATCTGTAATATAAAATTTTCAGCAATACGTATTGTGATCATTAAAATTTAAAAGCTTGCCTAGACACATTCCAGTCTATCGTAAATGTATGATTTTTTGATTCCGATCTCCAATCTAATTACATCCTACCCAGATATCTTTAGCAATATAATAACATTCTCCATGAACAAACAAATATACATCTTTTACCATTTCTCAGACTATTACACCAGGTTAATGCATTACCAAAAAAAAATACAATTGAGAATTGAGTGTAAATATTGTACACGGATCGGTTAACGAACAGATTGGACAGCGATCACTATCACTATGTGAATATGTATTCGGATAACGAGCTAAAACAATCTTTGTAATACATTATAAAAATCTATAGTTAATCAATGATCGATTAACGAAAGATTCGAACTGCGAAAATATTAGACAACGAGCACAATCACGCATTTTTTTTGTGTTCGAACAACGAAAAGGTATTCGGAAAACAATCTTTATAATCCAAAATAAAAATCTTTAGTAAATCGATGATCGGTTAACAAACAATTCGGATAGCGAGCACAGTCTTGGAACAAATTATGTTCTTAAACCGATCACCCACTGTAAATCAAGTTGGAGTCTAATTTATTTTAAAGCGATTTTTCGTTTATTTGCCTTTTGAAAGGTTGATACAAATTAAATTTACTATTGTTTATATCAAAGATGGAGATTATGTACTAGATATTAAAAAATATGTTTTTATTTTTGTATTAATATAAATGTATCAATTTATTTTCTATGATAATTTTATCTAGGTTAGTAGGTCAGACAATTTTTCGATTTATAAAATAAGCAAAGTTAACCTTTTTTATACGCCTGAAAACAAAAGGTGAATCGGCAGGTGGTATTTACTATATTTTTCATTTACGTCATTATTAAATTAAATTGGCTGAGCACATATCGAAAAATAACATTTTTTTCTATTATGTTATAAATCTTTAATCTTTATTGATGAATCGGTATTGAGTGTTTTTAATACTCTTAAATAGGCCTTGAACTATTCTTAGTAGGACTGCTATATTCAAATTTTCGTAGAAAATCCAATTCAGACGATAGTTGTATATTATTTGAAAGACTAAAATAATTAAATTATGAGTTAATTATTTTATTTGGAATACGTTTTATTGAATCCTTAGGGCACGCTAAAGTGGAAATAATATAGACAGATCCATATTTGTGTTATTCAATTCAAAGTAATTCCACGTCGCTTATATTTGCTTACAACCTATATAATATAATGCTTTAAACTTGCTCCGCAAAACCTTGTAATTATCGTTGCCTGGCCAGTGTTTTGTGGTCTGAGAAAGCTCGCAGAAGGAAAGCTTTAAATCAAGCAAAGTGTTGAGTATAATGCGACCACCCTAGATGCCTTTCGTCAGGAGTTTTGTCATTGAAGATAATATGGGGTAAGAAAACTGAGTAACTCATAACTAGTCTGGAAGCTCTGTGGTCAAATTTCATATATGACGGTTATTTTAGGAGCGCTATTAAACATTTGATGTATTTCTTCAAGATATAATATTATACGATAATCCTTTTCGTTTAAATAATTTGTTGAAAGTATAATTACGAAAAAATCTCCATATATTAATACAGCAAGAAGCTCTGTTAAGCCTGAAAGCTTTTTATAAAAGCTTGCATGATTCACTTACTTATAAAGGATAAAAATTCAAATTATCGGCAAGCTTGCTGTTTGTCTGTGTTATTATGAGTCTAAAGTACACACTTTTACCAATTCTTTAACTTTAAATCTAATTTTGTGTAGCATAGATGTCAATATCAATATGTTTTAATACGTTTCAAATAATATTATTTATTTAACTGCAAAATCCGATATATTGAATTTTTACATAATATGTCCTCAGCGAACGACATTTATGAAACACTACTGAGTACCTGGCATGCGTTGCAATACCACTCACACAAAAACTACTTAAACTGAACCACTGGCTACGCTAAAAAAATGATTCAGTTAAAGTTTTAATACGAACATTGAATTTATTTTAATGTTCGTATTACAATCGTTGATCTGGAACAGGTAATTAGAAATTCATAACCTGAAAGTGTGACAGTTTCATAAAGGTGGTATTATTGGTAGATTCCAGGTAATCAAATTGGGTGAATATTTTTAAAAAACGTTTTTATTCAGTGAAAAGTTTAATCCAATATTTAATTTATGAACAATCGACAGTACGCAAAATCTCATTATCAAAATATGACATGGTTGACAGTTTTGTAAGAGTTTTTGTAATGTTAAAAAAACTTTTTACGTGTGTTGTCAAGTGGTTGTAGTAATTCAAAAGCTTTGAGAGGGTGGAAAAAAAGGTATTTCAAAAGTTTCAAACATTTACTATTCTTAATATAGCAATACAAAAAGGACATACATACAGACAAACAAGCAAGCATTCTTTTAAATATACTTCCAGGAAAAAGTTTGGTTG
The DNA here is from genome assembly GCA_028555115.1 of Himalopsyche japonica. Classification (NCBI taxonomy): domain Eukaryota; kingdom Metazoa; phylum Arthropoda; class Insecta; order Trichoptera; family Rhyacophilidae; genus Himalopsyche; species Himalopsyche japonica. The sequence goes on from JAHFWJ010000201.1 coordinate 186,785, forward strand.
AAACATTGATTATAATCTATTTACAATTCGGATATCGAATTGTCTATAGAGCAAAGGTTACAATAAAAACAAAGTCTATTCGAACTTTGATGTTGTCGAAAATGACAACTTAACTTTCTTGTAGCATACTTGTGACAAAAAATAGTCAATATATATAAAAAAATACGATAGTTGATTTTATAATGCAAAAGTAATCTTTAGCAAAATAAAAAAGTATTTTATTGGATAATTATCATTGAAATTAGTATTCAAGACTGGCAAAGTTTGCGTTGTAATAGTTATGACTAAAGTATATTTTTAAACGATTATTTTTCAACATTATCATCACCATAACTAGGTCATGGAAAAATTACTATGAACTAAATAATTATTAGCTAATTTTATTAGAAAAAAACCTGAACAATAATTACGATTAACACGAAAACTCTTCATAAGTAATATTGGTTAACACAAAATAATACTGGGTCAAGAAAAATTCTATGTAGCTCAAAACATTTTTTTCTTTCAATGAGAAACCAAATTTTGCATCCCAAACAAAAATAATATACCAACTATTTTTTTCATAGTTCTACTTATAATAATAAGTATCAACTTATAATCAAAAAATAAATTTGAATTGTTAAAATTTTGTGGGAATTCACGTGTTGTCATTAACGACCCGAGTTTCACCCGACATCTGCAGATATTTTATGATATTAAACGGTTGCAAAACTGACACACAATAAACAGTTTGCATCAGTTATATACGAGAGGAATTACTTACAAAAGAAAACATGTAAGAAAAGTTCAATTAGACGTCAATTCAAAAAATTAATTTTATTTCTATATCACGTCACCTGATGTTTGATCTCACGGTTACCCACCAATTAAAAATAATCACGTCTCAGAATTTTAAATAACCCAATTGCGTTTTAGTGAACATTGATTATTATTTGATATAAACGTTTTATCAAAGACACGTTTACGATGTTTACTGTTTTAAAAATTTGTTATTAGTGTCATTTTAATCAAATCGATAGTTTTGAGAGTTATTCCATATATATAATATTTTTGTATCCTAGCCTTAGGGTACATGTTTTTCCATTGCATTTAATTCCTCTTGTATTGTATATAACCATTTCAAACTATTTATTATGTGTCAGCTATGTTGCATCGGTATGATAAAATGCCTGAAGATTCCGAAATGCGAATCTCGGTCGTTAGTGACAAAACATGTGGAATCAATTTTAATTTAAGATGTCAAAATTCCACTAAGCACTTTTGGTCGATATCATAAATTAAATCAACATATAGAATTGAATTTAATTTAAAGCATTGTTTATTTTGGTTGTAATATAAATTTTATCATTAAAGCAATTCAATTCCTACCAAGAACCACACAATTTGGTAAGGGTCTCAGTTGAGAAGGGTTTCTTCGAATTAATTTTAACCAGAGGTATTTTATTACATCTTGAGGTGCGGCATTTTCCTCATTATTAAGAGTAATTGTTATTAAGGATTCTGGATTTGTACGTCAGTACATAGATATTAGGTTATGAAAATTTTAAAGGTTTCTAAAGTCAACCTGATATCATCGTATCTTTGTTTTAAATAAATGCAAACTGAAACATAATACACCTCTACTTCGATTTGCACGACACTCGCTTTAACCAGGTAAATATTATATAAAGATTTGGTTTACGCGGTAAAGTTTCTTCTTAAGAGGGTTCCTCTCAGACTCAATGTTTCTAATGAAATCAATCCGTAATTTAACAAAAATAATGACACAAAAATATATTCTTACGTGTAAATATTAATTATCTACATTACTTGGAATTTTATAAGTACTTTAAATAAAAATCTATTTTTATTAAACTATTTTTTAACATTTAAGATACTAAATTTGAATTGTTTAAGCTTTGTACGATTCCAGATGTTTTGTCATTAACGAACCGGGTTTCGCCTTTCGGAATCTTCAAGCATTCCATCACTTGGATGCAAAGGTGAAACCTGGGTCGATAGTGACAAAACATGTGAAATCGTACAAAGTTTTAACACTTCAAATTTGATATTGAAATTCCATCAAGCACCTTCAGTCGATATCATAAATTATAGATATTATTTTTCTCTTTTAGTAAATTGGAAATGAAGACGCTTTGTCAATGCTTTTTTTTACTATATTAAACAAGAATTCATTTATTTAACATGCTCGATTTAAAAGTGCTTTTTTGATATAAAAAAAACACTCCGGACTTACAGTATAGTTTTGCAAAGATATAATCATAATACTAATGTTCAAGATAAAAAATTGAATTAATAAAATTGATATTTAAATTTACACTTAATTTATCTTTTTTCTTCTCTATCTCAAGAGCTTTAAGGATTATAACCAAACATCTATGCAGCCACGGTTGAATTTCAATATCACGGTTAAAATCTTCTTGATATTAAATAAATTAAGCTATTTCATATTATAATTATTGGAAGACGAGACGATCCATCAAAAAAGCTTTGGTCTGGTGAAGTGAAGAAGATTCTCAATTAGTCCCCAGTTCGTCTGGCAAAAGCTTTACCAAAAAGCTGCGGAGAAAAGCCTTTGTCTTTGCTTTCATGAAAAGGAAATAATGGGGAAAAAGAACAAGTACTGACAGAGTCTAAGTCTCTAAGTAGGTACAGGCGTGGTGATTTTACTCGAATATTTAAACGAAAATGTGAATAGTACATACAAACAAAATCGACGACACTTTTCTTATTTTAAAACTATCGTTAAAATTTTTAAATGTATTCAGACTTCAAAGTACTATTATTAAATAGCGACATAAATAACTAGACAGGGATATAATAAATGCCTGCTTTATATTTGAAATAATTTAAAAGTTTAATTAGAGAGAACTATTTTGTTTATTATATATTTCATATTTTAACAATAGTTTTCTGTAAATCTCGCTTCGTTTTTCATGTTTGAATATTATAATTGCCAACAATTTTTGGCCGTTTAACGTAAATATAAGATCCCAATTAGCATGATAAATGATTTCCATGCGAAAAGCCAGCTATTGAATGATAAGAGCAGATGATATTTTGCTTTCTGAAGTTAGGGATGAGTGAGACAAATATGTGTTGCGTGTTGACTTTTATTGAATTAGGAAATTGTAGATAAGAATTGATATTATAGACAAAAGAAATACACTAAATTGGTATTAACTATTTGCCGGGGAATTTCAGTCAAATATATCAGACAATTTTTTGGACATGTAGATGTTTTTTTTCTTGTTTAAAAAAGTTTAAAACGACGGTTACTTCGATAATTTCATTAAGTAAATACGGGTTTTTTTAGAGACGAGAAGACAAAACCGTAATTTTATTTAATAATAAATACCTCATGCAACATTTTCAATGGTGAACTTCGTTGGACTTGGTGACAGTTTAAATAATTTTTTAATTGATTGATGTATTCAAGGTTTTGAATTATGACACCTTTTTTTGGGTCGTATTAAGAGCTTTTAGAAAATTACTCTTCTTGCACTAGTCTAATGCTTTTTTTCTCTTAGAAATAATACAAATTAAGCAACTAATTAACAAGCAGTTGCATGATATTTTTTTTTATAAATGTATGATATCGTCTGAAGGTGCTTGATGGAATTTTAATATCAAATTTGAATTGTTAAAATTTTGTACGATTCCAAATTTTTTGTCACTACTGCGACGTTTCTGTTGCATGTTTGTAATTTTTGTTGCATACATGTGATGTAATGCCTGAAAATGCCGAAAGACGAAACCCGGGTCTTTAGTGACAAAACATGTGGAATCTTACAAAGTTTTAATGAAAAAAAAATTTGCTTTGATATCTTCTATCGGGAAACAATTTGCATTCATCATTGTGATCAAGAAAATGATTAAAATACAGAAATTAGGCGATTGAAAGAAGGAATAATGAAATTTACATTTTTGTATTATATGATAGTAAATTAACCATTTATGATGTAACGTAACAGAAGGATTGACTTTAGAAATAATATTATAGAATGTTACTTATTTGTTTATTTATGTCATAAAACAGTGACGTTAACATGGCAAAAATACATTTGTATAGATTTCATTACCATTTAAACACTGTTAGTATCAAACCAAGAAGAAGCCTTTTGAGATAATATTCCTCCCTTGTCTCAACGAGATTGTGGTCGCTCAAAGAACCTTCCACCCCTTAACTCTCGTGATACCGCCCTTTCACTGCTTCAGGTGTATTGCTTCCAATTTTAAGCCGTGGCTTGTTTTGAGCCAATCTGACGAGAGTTTGTTTTTGTGTATATTTTGGGTAAAGTAGATAAATTATTTAGTTAAAAGTTAAAAGGCAATTACTTTATTATAATAAAGATAAGTTTCAATTTAGATAGATACTTAAATAAATGCTTAATAGCATATACATAATAATAGAAATATAAACGAGAAACATTTTCGTAAAATATTAAAAATTTTACTGCTAGTTAAAATAATTCTACGTATCAACTTTTAGTTTATAAAGTTTAGTGGAAAAAAGTAAACATACCTGTTAATCGTGAATCTTTTCAATTAAAATATTGTTATCTTTTGAACAAAAAAAAACATCAACGTGAACGGAGAAATAAGGGAAAATCAAAAAATATTACAAAGTTGGCAAAATTTTGCGTTTGTAAGTTAAGTAAGTTTCAAAAAAATCGTAACTCATTCAGTACAGTGTTTGGTCTAATTCAGTGTGAAGTAAATAAAATTTTGCAGACATAATCTGGTAAATACGTTTAAAAAAATCATCCAAAACACTTTTAAGCAATATTTTTTTTAGATCAGTCATAACATTATATACAAACAGCGGTGTATTCATGTTTCTTTTATGGGAATAGATCAGTTCTCATGTGTGGCCACCAACAGTTTTATAACAATTATTGATATAAAAAAGTGTTTTTACAAATGAATTTGTAAAATTATTTTATTTAAAAATATATTGAATAAACCTTACTTATACAGCATTTAGTCGGGCTTAAATAAAGGACCGTTTTTATAATAAAACTGTTCAAAAATTTTGGTCGAAGTTATACGTTGACCATGAATCAAGTCAATATAAAGAATTAACAATAATTGTTTCATTAATTTTGTCGATTTTACCTACAACTGTATATTGTAAAAGATCATTCAGTGTAATGCACTTTATCACATTTGGTGCGGCCACGAGATATTTCATAGGACAGCTGATGTTTATAATGCGGTCACGGTGAAATTTCACGAAAGAGCAACTGGTATGATCATATTAGAAAACCCATCTTTGATAAAGCAGATACATGAAATAAACACTGATAAAAACTTAACCTATGGTTGAATTGCAAAAAATATTTCTCGAGGTATATAGAGCTTATCTTTTGAAAGTGTAACCTCCCACAGTTCATATGTTAATGCGAGAGTGTATGTTTATGCTAAGGCTGCCTTTGTTGTGCGGTTTAATTAGGGATCTGCAATACCGCCGCACAGCCTCCGTAGCCTTCGCAACCTTCCCGGCACAGCGAGTCTCCGTTTTCGTTTATTCAACCAAGCTCGTTTCACGGGCGGCAGACGGTGTACACCTCTTCTCGGCATTTTGCCTCTAAATCAATTCGATACTCGAGTATCTCAGGACAATTCAATGGGTCGAATTGTTTAATTTTTATTTTATAATTAAATATTGATAACATTATGTATGATAAAATATTTTTTTTTTAATTCAAAAAGAAGAATGTGGATTGTTTAAACCTTGTACGATTCCACATATTTTGTCATTAACGAACCGCAAAATCTGGTTTCTTTCAGAATTTTCAGACATTCTATCACACGGATTCAACAGAACTGACAAAATCATGCCGAAAGGCCAAAGGTTGTTAGTGATAAAACATATAGAATCGTACAAAGTTTTAACAATTCAAATTTGATATTGAAGTTTCATCAAGCATCTCCAGTCGCTATCATAAATTACACCAACAAGAAGAATTTTTGGATCAGGGTTTCTGTAATTACAATATTAGCATGATCATAAAATTTTTTTGAGATTTATCGTTAGTGTTTTGCTACTGAAAGTTAGTGTTATTTTCATGAATGCTGATGTTACTCTATTAAGATGTGTTAATTAATTTTTTATGTGGAATAAGACAAGCGAAGAAAACAAAAATCAATTTATAATATTTTATACGAAGAATTCACTGAAGTATTGCAAACTTTTATTATTGAAGCGATATATTTTTTTAATCAAATAATTAAATAATTTGTGATAGAATATTTTCAAAATAACTCAATGATATTTTTGCATAAAAACCACTCACTCAATGTAAAGCTTTGCCATATTATTTGATTTATGATATCGACTGAAGGTGCTTGATGGATTTTTGGATGAAGAATTTCAATATCAAATTTTAATTGTTAAATCTTTGTACAATTCCACATATTCCTTCACTATATAACACTGATATGTCAGTACTTTTGCATCCGTGTGATAGAATGTCTGAATATGCCGAAAGGCGAAGCCCGGGTCGTTAGTGAACAATTTAAATATTTTATATTAGTTTACGAAGAAATTGTGGAACATTTGTACCTTCTACACGAAGAAGTGAAACCCTTAATTTTAAACGAGAATACTATACACAATTCGTGAAGAATAAAATATAATTTTCATATATATAATAAAAACAACACAATTTATTTATATATAACTAAATTTATTTTGTATAAATATATTGTAGTTTTGTTTAATACTCAGTCAATAATTATAATAATCAACATTACTAAAATTGAACGTTTGTTTACATAGTTAATTTAATATAGTTCTAGTTTTAGAAACTTTTTAGTAAACTTTACGATGCTATATAAATTTTCCCGATAACCTTTCTATACAATATCTAACGCACCACTCTATATGGAATTATTGGCTTATTAAAGGATAGTCTACTTTGGATATCAGCTTTAAAGCTCCTGACTTACAAGGTACACCCTTTTTAGTGAGCTTTTGATTAGACACCTTTATACAAAGAAGCTCCTCGAACGGCATAATGTAACACGCAAGGGGCTAGACTTTCGTGAGTTGATTTGTCAATATGTTTTCAGTATAAAACTGACAAATTAATTAACTCAGTAATAACAAGCTGGTATAAGAGTTAATGAAATAATGAATGGCATACATGGATTTCTATTAAAAATGTTAGTTTGTATTTAATTAGATAACATATTTTCAATATGCTCAACAATCTATAGAATTCTCATATGGTTTTCCAAATCATGCCTTTTTATTAAGGTTTTTAATGCAATCCAAGTTGGTGAAAACATCCAGCGAAGAAAAATAATTTTTGTCATACTATAAACATTAAAACATAAATAATATATGATATCGACTGAATGTACTTGACGGAATTCCAATATCGAATTTGAATTGTTGAAGCTAAGTGCGATTCAACATGTTTTGTAACTAACAACATGGGTTTTGCCTTTTGGCATATTGAGGGATTCTATCACACGGATACAACTGTACTGATTCACAATAAACAATATCATTTTTATCGAGTTTGTATATAAAAGAATTAATTGAAGGAAAGTCTCAGACTCTAAAGCAGGGAACACTCAATTACCTGTGATAAATTTACTAACGCTAAATACTGTTTAGCGTTGTTGAGATATTCATAAAAGGATTTTACAACAAATAATTATTAGCTCTTATTAAAATGAAATTGGTAAATCTTAGACTTAGAAATACCTACATATTCCAAATAAGCAGGTATTAAACATCAGGTGATTTTAGTTTCATGACAATTTCACAATTATGAAACCACTTAATTAGCCATCAATCATTTAAATTTATTACAATATAATTTAACCAATTAAATGCCAATTCAAAAGTCAACATTTTTTATTCTACATAAAGAACAACGGACCGTCAATTATGATATAATAAAAAAACGCAAATGCGACAAAATATTTAAGCTTAATAAATTTAAAAAGCATAGCTTTTTTTTTTTTAAAACCACTCGTTTAATTTTTGATCACAACAGATCATTTTATAGAGAATAGACATTTACAAGTCTTAAAAAGCCAGTAATAAATGCTGAGGGTTAAGAATGGCTATTCATTTTTATTGTTATTAGCGGTCCGACAACCGGTCGAAATGTATAAAATTATTAAGCATTTACATAACCATACTGATAATTAACATTAATTTATTTATATCATATAGTCTACCGTATATACCTCTACTGCTAAAAATTCAATAAATACACGAAGTTAGGGTGCGGAGAAAAAACATCCGACTACAGATTGATGCCATTTAAATGTCCGTAACATGCGACGTCAAAAATACACCATGCTTCATTTTCGGTCGTTTTCGTGTTGTGCACCAGCGTTGATATTAATTAACTTTATGTTAACTGTTTTATTATCAACTATCACAAATAAACATGGCGGACTCACAGGTACGCACAAATATCTTTTTACGTACGAATAATGAGGTGACCATTTAGTAGTATTCATGCAAGACTTTAGAATTGCCAAAGAAGAGAACATGAGCCATATTTAGTTTTATATATCTTTAATATATGTCAAATTATATTTAGTATTTATATAATATAAACGATTTTTCATTATTTTTCGATATATATCGTGATAGTATATCAAAGATTGGCGTAAGCATTCGTATTACTCGTGTTCTAATTTTTACATATATACCCAAAAAAAGACGTCAAATGTTGTTATTTTTTTCTCTGTTAACGTCAATATAAGTAAATACACGTTTACATCGATACATTTTGTAATAAACATGTGTAGCACGAAAAGAAAATAATGCAACATTGACTTGTTCCATGAGTTTTTGCTGAAAAGTAGCATAATCGCTTTTGACAATGTGAAGAGTTTTTCAGTCAATCTAATTCTTGAAATGAACTTTTTCCCACTTTAAGGAAATTTTAATAATTGATTGACAAAATCATTTAATTATATTATTTAAAAATCAAATATATGTAGTGTAATTTAAAACAGTTAAAAAACTTGTAGTATTTTTTAAAATATGCGTGAATTGCTTATTGATAAACTTGGGAATTGAATTAATAAATAATGCTCTATATTCAAATATGATATAATATATTGTAAATTGTCGGGAAATGGTGACGAATTTCAATTGCAGGTATCAATCAAATAGCGAGTGACTATTTTAAAAACGTATTTTGAAATATTAATTAATAATAATAGTTTATTATCTCAAGTACCTTTTTAACATATGAATTTATAATTGAAATATAAGGATATATTTTGGACACCGTAATGTCATATCACATATGAATCTGCAAAATAAATTATTTTATCAAAAGTGCGTGCTCGTACGGTTCTCTCGAAGCTATTAAAGTGGTCACCCTGCTGATTTTGTACTAGTGCCGTTTTGCCGATCGTAAAAACGAATATAAAGTTTGTGGAAGCACAGCCGTTGTATGTAAATTAAAGCTCTCTTTTTATGACTTCTGATAAATATGGCGGCCACGAATGAAAAAAATAAACTGCTGAAATGCGCTCTCCGCTAAAAGTCTTCACGTGGCGGAAATGAAGTTTTATGACACCAAAAACAAACAGTAATTATGATTTTTTACAGTTCACATTATATTAATGATTTCAACAAAGGTTGAAAAACTTTTTTCTTTCTTTTTTAATTACAAAATATGGAAGAGTGCATAAAATCAATTCCCCTATATTCAATGATATCTCATCAAATACATAATACCGAGATGTAACTGTATTTATAAAAAGCGCTTTTAAAGTTTTGTGATTTTTTTACGTAAATCTTAATGCGAAAACTCATTAAAATATGTAATTTGCGTTCATCGAAACCTTTATCACTAAGCACTGAAAGATACGAAATCGAGCTTTCGGTTCACTGAAGTACGAGAAAAATGCGCCCATAAATTCCCCTATTCAGAGATTCAAACGCGAGGGGCTTGATGTAAAGAAAAAGGTGTTAAAAATAGCTAGCTTTCAAATTACAGTACAACTTGCATGGAGGACTTAGACAGAATATAATCATCCAGAGCCTACAAAGCTCTTCCTACTCACAGTGGTGTTAAACTATCATAGAAAAGAGCTTTTTCAACAAACATCCTATTAATCTCATCAAAAGGTTTTAACGTAGTTAAATATTTTAAATAATAAAAACACATTTTTTTTAGTACTTATTTCCACAATATATTTGTGGAAATAAGTACTAAAAAAAATGTGTTTTTATTATTTAAAATATAATGCCTTTCCATCAAGAAGTGACAGTTAACACCTTAAAAGTAGTTAAATATTATTTGAGCTTCATATTGAGGCAAATAAAAGTTTTGAAAAGTGTTACGTGCTTTTGTTTCCGGTAAAAATAATATTACGTTGATTTTTTTTAAATTACTTGTTACTACTCTGAAATTAAAACAAAATTTTTAAAATAATTATATAAACTTGTTTGAATGAATAATTCAACTTATAAATTATGCCGATATTTTTTCTCTGAATAAACAAAAATAGGTAAAACACTTGTTACTATATTATTGATATGTAATTTATTTTCCACCAAAATAAATATATTGAAATAAATTAATTTTCTTTCTTTTTTAATAATGCTATTTTGAAAGATTTTAGGTCTCCAATATTTCAAAATATTGGAATTAAATTGTGACAATTATATAACAGAACTATCTTACAATTGAAACAACATCAAACTTATGACTCGATCAATACTAATTGTATAGATTTTTATTTTCAAAATAGATGAAAAACATACCATTTATATGACACCTTAAAAGTATACAATTTTCTTGGTTTAGAACTAATAATTTTTTATTTATTCTTATAAAAAAATTTTATACGCTGAATTATCTACGTGGATAATTATTCATTTTTTCCTATAATATTTCCGTTATCATGATGAAAACCGTTTTTCGTGGAATGATGTCTTAAAAGAAATACTTTGTAATGTTTCATGTTGACATTCCTTGAAATATCAGCAAAGTGCTTTAATATATATGTGAATTTTATAAAGAAAAAAACATTAACATTAATTATTCATTTTTCAATTGAAGAATTCATCATTATTTACTTTTAATTATACATCTCTCATGACTTCGACCATCAATGCCTCCTTATGCATCATTGCTCCACTTTTGACAAAAGAAACTTAATTTTTTTCGTTTCATTGCAATTGAACTGTTCATGCAAATATAGATACTTTTATTGTATTGAAAATCATAAATTTTGAAAAAAAAACTGCAGCTACTCTGCAAATCAAATAAGTTCTCAATGCGTCCTTCCTTATCAATGAATGGAAATAAGTGAGTGAAAGTTATCCCTTAATATGTATTACTTATCACTCATATCGTCACAATAACATGTAAAATGATAAACAAGCTTTTCTCACTTCTTCAGGTCATTTTTAAAATATAAATTAATGAAGCGTTTTTAGATCTATGACGTCTTAGGATCAGAACTACTTCATCTCATTGTAAGTCACTGCAGAGCTGAGTAGTCCACAAAGGACCATGCACCAATCGAACATTTTCTATACATTTAAACATAACAAATTAAACGAAAAAAATAAACGTGACTTTCAATCAAATTCAAAGTCAATTACCACTATGCAAAAAAAAAACAAGTGATACAATAACTAAGAAAATGACTAACGATCAATCAAACAAAATATATTTATACACGCATTTTATTTATAATTTTTTAATGACCTCTTAAAATCAAATACCTACTAATCTTTAATAAACTATGAATTTGAAATACTCAACACATAGAAAATTAATGCTATCAAAAGCATTTGTTGTAATAAAACTGTTATGAGCTTTTGAATTAGGAATTGTATAATATATTGTTTTCAACAGAATTGACATGTAATAAAATGCCTTATTAGTATATTGTTTTCTTTCATAGAATAATGTGTTCAATAGTATCATCGAAAGAATAGTAACGTTTCACAATCTCTAGTTATATTTTAGGTGTTAAGTGACATAATATATTGAAAGAAAAACATGTTCACATCTTATGTTACATGAATTTGTAATTTTTATTAAATTTAATATATTTAATCTAGAAACCTTATCTAAATCCTCATAAGCCAAACATTCTATCCACATAAAATATGACACAAACGAAAATCACACGAACACAATTTATTTATTACTCTTTAAGGCCATACTTATGAAATATAAAGACGGTCGCATGCACCCCTAAGCAACCCTTATATGACACCTATACCAAGACAGAGGGAGTATAGCATACTTCGTTGTAACTAGAATATGAAAAAGGCCACCACGAAAGTTCAGATTTGTAAAGAAATATTAATAACAAATTCAAATTTGTTCAACACAATCTTTTTAATGAACTTAAGCATATTATGAATTGAATTAATGATGCTGTATTCTATTGTAAAAATTTAAATGTGTAAAAATGTGTAAGCAACGCGGTGAGCTACTTGCGAAAATTGAATTTGTTTGGTGAGATACTCATATATATTCCTTCATAATATTTTTTCAACATCATCTTTTATCTTACCATTAGAAAAGTTTTATGGTGTTAATTGTCATGTCTTGTTGGCATGATATATAAATAATAAAAACCTTTTTTTAGTACTTATTTCCAAAATATATTTTTTGATCACGACCGGTTCCGCTCATCGCGACCATTATCAACTGGTATGTCGTAAATTACAATTAAGCCTTTTAATACAAAAAAAAAGTGTATAATAATTAGCAGGCTTACATAAAGGCTTGAGAACTAGGGAAACATTTATATGTGGCATTTAAATGAATGTAATTAATTTACAAATAAAAATCATGTTTTAGTAATAATTTATAATCAAAGTAAAGTCGAATGAAAAATCTTTTATGAGTTCAGAAAAAACCGAGCAAAAGTTATTAGCAAGGATTAGGCCGCATTTAGAAGGTTCTGATCGTCGAATATTTTGTGGAAATAGTACTAAAAATTGTATCAAAATTGAATGACGTACTGTTAGAATTGAAATAATTCTAACTAGAATTTATGAATAGATACTGCTACCTGATTGTTGCTATTTTAATACAGTTGAAGCTATTTTTATGAAATAATTAATTCATGCAAGACTTTTACAGCGTTCTTAGTGATTCTATTTTTGGCTGTGTAACATCTCTCCTTTCTCGATTATACTCCTCACACAATTCCGCGCTTTTCTCATCTCGTCATATGTTTCCCTTTCTGCGGTGAATGATATGGAGTCTCTTTGAAACTAGTTACGACCGTTATAAAATTTAAATGAGATTTCTTGGGAAAAGTGTTCTGATTTTTGTGGGATGACGTAACTTTTCATAATGTACAAACACTCTCACACACAGTATTATAAAATAATATTAGGAATGTTTTTGGTAACATTTATTTTAGATATCGTAGACAGCATAACGCAAATAAACAATTAAAATCACTGGTTCTATTTTTGAATATTCAAACAATTTACTTATTTTTTTAAAAAAGAATCGACATCTCCAGTGCAAAATCAATTTTGATTGAACTAAGATTAGCTGAATGACAGATGCTCACAACTGAGTCCACTTTGTCAGAATGTTGCTATGATTTGGTATCAACCGAGATCAACTTTGATAAATTCAATAAATTTTCTATTAGAATAAAAGCAAAGTAGATGGAATTTATCCTCCACTATGGATTTTCATTACACAGATACACAGGATACTTAATATCACTTAGGTTGAGCAAATCACATATTCTTTTACTATTCATTTTTTCTTCTCATTTAAACATAATATCAAATGGCGTTATAACCGTTTGCACTCCATAAAAAAAAAACAAAAAGACCTTGTAGCGACTCCTTAATTAATTGTAAGATTTTTATAATATTCTAACGTACTTGAATCAAATGGGCGATACATATGCTATAATTAATTAATAACGTATTTTATAATTATTTCATGATTGCTACGAAGTAATCTATCATATAAATATATTACATTTCAAAATATGATATTTTAAAAATAATAATTACAATTTAAAACATTTTAAAGTGTAATATTTTTTAAATCTTCTCCTTGGTGACGACGGCATGGTTTCCTCTCATAAGTTTCACAAAATTATGTGGTCTCTTTAATTTTTCCTGGAATGATTCTGTATCATGTAACCCTTGAAAATATTATACCAAATTTACCCAAACTGTGGGCCGCGGCGTCCTGGGCTGCCGCAGCTGTTCATTGCATGCAGCTCTGTATTGGGCCAAAAAAATTATGATAAGAATCGCTTCTTTTTGCCAGTATTACGTTACGGAAAAGAAGCTGCATTCAGTTAACGAGTGGAGGTAAGACGAAAAAATTGTATGTGAAACGTTCTCCACATAGAAAAAAAAACAATTTAATCTTGTTAACATACCTTAAAACACCATTTCATGATACGATGTATATATTATTTATGAGTATCGTTAATAGACTTTAATTTTACCTCCAATATGTACGAATGATATTCTACATATCTACCCAGTAAGCTTTTATATGATAATATATTATACAGAATCAGGGATAACAAACAATGTCAATATTTTAGTAACTATCATTGTTCGTAAACAAAGTAATTTACTTCAGATATCGTGACCTGAGAAAATGTCTGAGTATGAATAATATGTATGATCAGATATTCATCTTTTTTATGAACTGAGTAATGTTCCACTATTTTTTTTGTAAACATAAAATAGACAGTATTCACCAGATGGACAAAAATTGTTTTCTGAAAACTCAGAAACGTTACTCACTCCTTCCACTCATAGAATTAGACTGCCAATTATACAATAATAATTGCTTCACAATGGTAGTAATCATAAGTTCATATGTCACGCTCGATAAAGGCATACAAATTATATTTGGCAATGTGGGATCATGCCAAAATAGCTACCGAGAGATAAAAAAGTATTAAACATATTTTTGCATAAGTAATCCAAAATCAACGCGAGGTGAAAAGATAAAAATTTCAATTTATTGTCAAAATTTATGCATATTTGAAAAAAATGTTTTAAGAAATTAAGTCATGAGTAAAAACCTTCAACAGAAAAGCGACATAAATGCTGTTAATCGACGTATTGAATTGGATTCTTACAGACAGAGATAATTGAAAATATTTTCACTGACTGTTTAAACTCACAATAAAAAATATTTATGTTACCATATTTTATGATATCGACTTGATGGAATTTAAGTATCAAATTTAAATTGTTAAAACTTTGTATGATTCTAAATGTTTTGTCACATTGACCTGCGTTTCGCCTTTCGGTATTTTCTGGCTTTCTATCACATGGGTGCAACAGAACTGACAGTTATTAGTCAATCAGTCAGCAATCATACATAGTATCAACAATTCAATTTTATATTTCCAATCAAATAAACTCCATTCAAAAAGTATTTTTAACGCTATTTAAAAATAAATTTCAGATATTTGAGAACCACAAGAAGATTCAGAAAGAGAATTTATCCTTAGTTAATTATGATTTAATGATTAATATAAAGATAATTTAGTATAAGTTTAAATAGTTGAAAATACCTTAAGCTTGTTGTGAATCAAAAGTATTTGATGACGCAAAAGTAATAAGTAAACTGTTATTTCTTGTAATTCAAAAATTATGCTATTTCATTACGTTTAAATGACAACGTTAAATAAGATCAGAAACCTAATTTTCTTGACAAATGATGCAATCTCAAAAAAATCACATCTCCTATAAATTTAACACGTAAAAAATCTTTCTATCTCTCGTCTATTTTAAAACACAATAAGGATGTGACAAAGACACATTGATGTAATCACATAGCAAAAGGGGAAATAGAATAATTTCAAAAGACTTCTTTATAAATAGATCCCTTACTGAAATGATTTCGTTATTCACATTTAAAACAAAACAAAATATCTTGCGAAAAATCACATTAGTAATATGGTTTTTTTTTATAATTTTCCAATTATATTATAGTATTCCCAACAAACAAAGAAAGCAAATTGCTGCTAAATTTAATGTATTAATTATATTTAAATAATGAAAATTACACCCAGTCCTTTTTTTACGCGAATTCGATTATACGCGATTTTTTTGGACGGCACCGCAACATTTTTTTACGCGCTTCACTCGTTTTTACGAATTTTTTCCCCAAATTTGTTTTAAAGAAGACATTTATATATGATGCTAGGCATGTACGTTTCATTATTTTTTTAAATAAAAAAAATATGTGTATTTTTAAAACCTCATTTTGTAAATCATTCCATTTTTTTAAATACACACACAATTGCCAAATATTAACAAGTGTATCGGATACTATGCGAATTTATGTTTTCGGGTGTGTAAAGAAATACAATGCAATTGCGAGAAATCATTTTTTTACGCGATTTATTTTACGCGCCTTTTTCTGGAACCAATGTATCGCGTAAAAAAAGGACTGGGTGTATATTTTTCAATGCTTATTTATGTATATGCGTGATATCATATTATTAGCTTTAAATAAATATAACAGCTTTTAAGGTGTTAACTATCATTTCTTGATGGAAATTCATGACATTTAAAATTATGGAAACACGTTTCTTAGATTATTGTTTAAATTGGTAGAACTCCGTTATAACACATTTTTAGTACTTATTTCTACAGTATATTGTTTGATCAGTACCGGTTTCGATCATCTGTATTCTATCAGTTGATAATGTTCGCGATGAGCGAAACCGGTCGTAATCAAAAAATATATTGTGGAAATAAGTACTTAAAATTTGTTTTTATTATTTAAAATAAAGCAGTACTTAGTTAATTGTTATATTGCGTGAAAATTTTTTCACATTTGTACTGTAAAATATAATTATTAAAAGTTAGTATTTTTTTTGTCTTAAGGCAGGATCGTCCATAATAGATGTTGTAAGAAAGCATTTACACTTTAAAAATACTTCAAATAAGAAATTTGATTTGTCGAAACTTTGTAGGATTCCACATGTTTTGTAACTAACAATCCTTATTTCGCCTTTTAGCATCGTCAGTCATTCTATAAAATGTATGCAAGAGGCGCACGAGTGTTTCATCTACGACCAGAACTGTCTGTTTCGTCGTACCCGTGTGATATAAAGCCTGATGATGCCAAAAGCCGAAACCCGGGTCTTTAGTGACAAAAGATTTTGCATCGCACAGATGTAATACATCAAATTTGATATTGAAATTTTTATCAAGCACCTTCAGTAGATATCATAAATTACTTTTAGTAAGAATCATGAATATATATGCATATATAAATGTGTGTGTACTTTTTTCTGAATCTTTAGTGATGGTTGCGATTTGATTTTTCAGTGCTTATTTTTACAGGAATTAGAAATAAAAATACTTATTATATCGCTCTCACAATATTTTCAAGATTAAATATGTGGGCGGGCATATTTGAAGAAAACAAAATAAACAGTGATGCTACAAGATCGAAAATTTGTTTAGACGTGATTGTGAAAGCCGTCAATTCAGAATCCATTTCATGTTGACGATCTAAAAATAGCAAATTTCCTCGTGCGAACGTCATATTATTCTCTCTACGGCAAAATTAGATCTCCGTATGACTGAGAGTGTGTGTAAAATATATTCTATTACTTGATTCGCTATCAGTTTCCGCACTGTATCACCCTTTATTAACTACTCGCTGATTGCAAAGGAAGATAACCAACCCTCATTCACACAACACCATAGCCGCGGTGGTACTTTGCGTGTAAAACCTGTATGGGCTGCCCGCCCTTTGCCTTAATCAGCATTGTTTTCCCGTCGCCAAGTACTTTGACACCTCGCACGAATAATCATACATAGCGAAGAGGGAGCATACGAATAAGACAAGAATTACCTTCTATTTAAAAATATTTCGAAAAAGCAATTTTCGTTTGTGACTTTCTGTACTAGTGATGTTATTTTTTCAACTAATGTGGTCCACTTTCGGTATTATTGTAAATATGGCCAATATTGTGATACAGAAAAAAGGTCAGTAGTAGTAGCATGTGTTTTCGTCATAAACCTTAAATAAATGATTAATAAATAAAGTTCCACCAACTTAATAAAAATGTATAAAAGAAAAAAATCATTTCTTCCTAAAAACCTGAAAACTGACGAGGGCAGTAATCTTATACGATTATTTAAATGTTAATAGAAAATAGCTATCAAATTATCCTACAGTTACGATACAGATCGATTTGGGTGTAAGAAAATTTTAGCATCATATACAATACATCCATACCTATGAAATAATATCTTATTAATATGTAATTTATTGATTGAATTGACATTTACTTGGTGTTCTGTTCGTGTGTTACAGTTCTGACGGTGGATGAGTCGAAATACCTATCAAATATATCTTGTAAAATTTTTGTAGAACTAAAATAACATACAATACAATACATTACTATTTTTTCACCGTGTCTTTAATTTCTTTAAGTGTGTTTTATGTACAACTTCATATGTTTTGTCACTAACGCTTTGGGCGTCTTTATAAATCTTCAGGCACTTACAATAAGTATTATTGAAAGTTTTTTTAAGAACACTTTTTAGATATAATAAGATATACACCCAGTCCTTTTTTTACGCGATACATTGGTTCCAGAAAAAGGCGCGTATAAAATGATTTCTCGCAATTGCATTGTATTTCTTTACACACCCTAAAACATAAATTCGCATAGTATCCGATACACTTGTCATCATTTGGCAATTGTATGTGTATTTAAAAAAATGGAATGCTTTACAAAATTAAGTTTTAAAAATACAATTTTTTTTATTTAAAAAAAATAATGAAACGTACATGCCTCGCATCGTATATAAATGTCATCTTTAAGACAAATTTGGGGAAAAAATTGCGTAAATACGAGTGAAGCGCATAAAAAAATGTAGCGGTGTCGTCCAAAAAATCGCGTATAATCGAATTCGCGTAAAAAAAGGACTGGGTGTAATAGACGTTTATTTAAAATATGTTGTTTTTTTATTGAATAGACTACAAAACTGTTTGAAATGTTACATTGATTTATGTTCACTAACTTTCGCAATCGTTACTACAATATGTTTGCCTAATAATGTGCTAATGCTGATTTGAAAGAATTAAGTTAAGTTTTATATTATGTGTATTTTTTTTAACTCACATGAAATAAAATATAAGCAATTTACTGACAATCACTCCAAAACATTACCTTAATTCTCTTGACTGATAATTTTTCTTGTCACATTCAAATCACTTTAAGGTGTATCTGTCACTTCTTGATGGAAAGGCATGACATTTTAAATAATAAAAACATTTTTTTTAGTACTTATTTCCAAAAGATATTTTTTGAGCAGCATCGGTTTTGCTCATCACGAGCATTATCAACTGATAGAATACAATTTACTAACAAGTCTATACAAAATATTTGAGTTAAAGGTAGCAGGTATGCGTATCAGATTCAAATGTTCAAGTTAATTCAAAAATATTTGACAGATAACGATATAAAATATTGATGTTCGATTCAACGAAAATTCGAATGAACGTTACTTATGGAAACTTAATACTGTTGTCTATTTTTTGTCTGCTCGCATCGTAGACAGAAAATCGCAAATCCTTGGTTTTTATATCTACCCCTTTGTCCACCCATGAGGATTTGCCATGGCTTCATTTTACTAGAGACATATGCAAGGCATTTGATTTCCCTGGCGGACAGGACTTGCACACGTGTGAATATCAACGTCATCTGTGATTCTGTCTAGAAACCATTGTTTGCATTGAATTTTTTTTTCATTTGAGTGTAAAAAAATGTAATATCATTGAATTAATAGAATCATGTAAAATAACACAGTATTCAATACCACAGGGCATTAAAATATCGACCGCATATTTGATAGATAATATAAGTTTTTTTTATAAGTAAAAAATACACTACTAATAAAATTTTGCAGGTAGTGTAATTTCAATTTTTTTGCATTTATTTGGTAGATCTCTATTATACCACGAATGTATTTTGTTTCTATAAAATTTATAAGGAATATAGTTGATAGCTATTTCGGCTTACGACCTCATCAGTACTACCATTCAATCAATCATTTTTTTTAATTTTCTCTACAAATTTATGATCAAAAGTTAGTAGTTATATTTTAGGTAGTTATATTTTAAGCAGTTAGAATCAATGCTTATCAAGTCGTAAGTTAAACTAAATAGTTCTGATGAGGGTGTAAGACGAAATAGCCATCAACTATATCCCCGAACTAAAATAGTTTGCTATTTTCTCACCGTGTTCAATTGAAATGGTTGCAAAAATTGATTTCTCAATCCTCATGGTAAAATAATTCTTGTCAATAAAAATTTTATATAAAGTTTTTGTTTTCAATTAAAATTCACAGTGCAAAATTTCGCTGGTTTTTCTTAAAATGTGGGAAATAGTTATGAAATAATAATTGAATAAAAGAACAATTACTTCTCTCTCGATCAAGCTATTTCCTTGGCCAATCGCAGACGAGTTGAATAATCCATTATTGAGAATCTGAAACGATAAGAAAAACCCATTCAGTTGAAGTGAGGATAGCTGTATTCCGAAAAACTTGATGTTTAATGGAAGAAAAGTTTTTACGCTATATAATATCTGTATCAACAGAACAAAAAATGTAAACACATTAATCAATACCATCTCTACTTTGTTGTAATATTCCTGCAAAATTACTGAAAAAAGCTTAATCTAAAAAAGTTTAATTAACTTATTTCATAAGCTTTCTTTCATGGATAAAGTTTTTTAATAGACTACTTACGAAATTAATTATTAAAACATACAAATTATTTAAAATAATAAAAACACATTTTAAATCATTTCACTCAATTTATGTTATGATCGATACCGGTTTTGTTGAATAATAATTAAGTTATACAATTCAAATTTGATATTGAAATTTCACCACGCATCTTCAGTTGATGTCATAAAGTATGTTATAACAAGAAACAATAGCAAATACATTTATATAAAACGACTGTTGTACTATTTATAATCTATCAGTTGATAATGCTCGAGATGAGCGAAACTGGTCTTGGTCATTAAGCATATCGTGAAAATGATAGTAAAAATGTGTTTTATATATTTAAAATATCATGCCTTTACATTAAAACGTGACGGTTAATACTTTAAAAATAACAGTTATTCAACTTGTATTGGTAACATATTATACTTGAGAACAAATTATAAAATCAAAGATTTATTAAATGTACATTAATACTGCTCAAACAGCAAACTGCCCGAACTGTTGATATTTAAAATTAATCAAGATTTTAATTCAAATAAAGTGAATAAATAAAAAAGCTCACTTTAAACAAGAGAATGTAATAAGGGTATATGGTAATTATCAGATAATAAGCACATATAATTTTATTACATTGGAATCAAAAGATGAAATGTTTAAAATAGGTTTTTTTTTTTGTATAAATCACTATATCAAATACGACCCGATTCCACTAATATTATACTAATATAAAAGTTTTTAGTTGAGAAGCACTTTGATACGATATAGTTCTCTCATTAATAATTGAATACAAGAAACGTGAATGGTTTCCTTTATTGCTGCAAAAACGTTGCAATACCAGTTTGAAACAATCAGCCCAAGTAGGTTGCTTTGCAAAACTCCCGGGTAGGGTGTACCCATAAAACCAACATTACAAGAAATTAAATTATTCCTTAGCATAATGCGTAATAACGTTTTTAACGCAAACCCGTAAAAAGTTCAGTATTCATACATTTTTTTATTCAAATGATGTCTTTGCAGATCTTGCCGCCTTTTATCACCTCAATATGGTTTTTTCCTGTTGGAAATGAGCTTTGTTTCACAACGGCGCGTTTTAGAAAATATAATTGAAAAGTCAGAAAGAAAAAAAAATGTAATAAAATTCTTTTACGATCATTAAAATCTTCCGTGTAAAACGATATTGTAGTCATATAATATAAAAAAAACAATTATCATTTTAAAGAACATCGTTTGAATATCCGATAGAGTTTCAGGAATCATACATTTTTATAGACGGCTCACTGTGATCTATCAAACATATTTTTCGGAAAAAAATAAATATTTATTGATATTGAAAAAGCATCCAATAGAGTTGTCTTTTTAAAATCATTTTCCTATATCTCGAATAAAAAAGTCGAATATGAAATCTACAACAGTTACAAAGCGTTAATTTTTCAGTTACAGCTCCTTCTCTTCGAAAATAATCTTACGTCGATTGCTAAATTAATTTTCTATTCCACATTGTTTTTTAAAAGCTATACTATTTTTAATTTTGTACAACATTTTTTCAATCAATAAAATACATTTATTTATTAAAAATAAACTGATTATACTTTGTAGGATTCCACTCATGATTCGGGTTTCGTCTTTTCTCATCTTCAAGCATTCTATCGCATGGATGCAACTGAATGCTCTATTGCCTAGGTTCCCAACTTGGGGGTCGGGAAGGGTTATTTGGGGGGTCGCCAACTTATACGGTCAGCAAAAAAAAATTTTTTTTGCATGCTTTTGGATTGTATGGGGGGGGAGCGGGTCACATGGATTTTATGAAAAGGGGTCGCCACCTGAAAAAGATTGGGAGTCGATGTTCTATTGTATATATTACATGAAGATGTCGAAATGCAGAATCCTGGGTTTTAGTGACAAAACATGTGGAGTTGTGCAAATTTAGAACCGTTAAAATTTTATTTGAGTATTTATTGAAGTTGATCTCAAGTGTCATTATACTAGAGAAGACAAGTAATCATAATCGACTATCTGAAGTGTCGTATTTTATATAAATAATATGATTTTTTAAATTGAATTTTTATGACTTTACAAGCATTTGGATTGAAGTTTTTTTGATCGAAAAAAAATCTTTTATTATAGAACATAGAGGCTGTCGACATTTAAAAGCAAAATAATATAGAAGAATCCTCTTACTCATTTATGAAAGCTAACCGAGGATAGCTCGTACTATTCAATTAGTGCAGCATGACCCACATTAGAGAAGGTTTCCGCTCTTGCGCACAGTGACATGACATTTTCTTCAAGCGAAGAGGTTAACTAAAAAAAATAGAAAAGCACGTAAGGATAGGAAATATATTTGGATACATATTATAGTCTAACTACGAAAATATGGAGTTTTTTTCTATTGGTTTAATATTATTCAGTAATAATTTTTATTTTCATACATAAATCTCAATGTTTTTATAAGTAAATCATAAAGAATAATGTATTTATTAAAAGTGTGTCATTGATCTTTTATCAACAGAGTAAAAAGAACGCTTACGCCTGTATTTATTTATGCACCATGAAGGTGCCATAACGTAATTTTTAATATGATTAAATATTATATCTTGTAATTTTATAATGCATCAAAATAAATGGGGACAAAAATATATCGTTTGACTTGTACTAGACGCAAATATAAAAAAAATAATTAAAAAAAACCTATTAATTTATTATATTACTTCTATAAAGAATAGTTTTGTCATCCAATCTCTAAAGCTGAGTGGCACAATGGAAGCTTGGTGACTAACAATATGAAGGGTCGCGGATTGAATCCGCTGTCAAATATTCGCATATCAGTTGTAACAGATTTGACTACCTATTCGTTAGATTATTAGAGCGTCTTAAAGGTATAAACCAATATAAAAGAGTATTTCGCAGTGGGCTTCCAGTTAATACGTATGTTTTCAAAAACATACTTTGTATTACATGGCAGTCAAAAGGTTGAAAGCTACTATATATCTTTCGAAAGTTTGTCATAAAATTGAAAGCATATGTATGTCATAGAAAATATTGCGAAAAGTCAAAAGTTTAAGCTTATTCCCTGCTTAGACGTTTAAAGGATATTTTAACACTTAGACTTCAAAAATTGATTGAGCAATATTGGTTTGAAACAATCGTAATCGTAAGCTTGTTAGGACAAATCAAGCAATGCATTAACTTTAAAAAACAAAATTTAACGATTACGAGAAGGTTTTAACCACTGTTAATTCAAATATTTTTGGGTATCAACTATCAACACAGAAAAATCAGCCGTCTTACCAGTTGAGACATTAGCAGTCAGAAGGATAACGATATCCGAAGTGAAATTTATCACCCTCTAATGCTGAAGCGAATTCGACTATCCATCCACTTTATAATCCCAAAACCATGAAGTGTTGGGTGCCACTGTATTGTTTCAGAGAAGTTTGCGCTGTAATCAGAATAATTTGCAATATCAAAGTTTCAAAGTGCTGCTGCAACTGTTGCCCGGAGTATTAATTGCTAAGCAATTTTGTTACGGTAAGGCACTTCTAACATGGCAGTATCATAGGCTCAATATTGCATTCATGTGGCAATTTGCTTGATATACAGAGGCTGAATGATATTTTTTTAGTATAATATTATATATTAGTGATAAAATATAGGTGTTAGACTTGACTATAACTAATGATGGGAATATTCTTCTGATATGAATTTTATCCGAAAACAAAAGGTATGGAAAATAAGAACATATTTTATTGTATATTTCGTCAAGAAATCATTTCTTGGAATAATTTGATTATTAACCAATTAGCTGCCAGCGTGCAGACAGTTTAGCTACCCAGAAAATCGCCATAATATGCTGGTATCTATTCCAAGGAATCGACCAAATTTTTGATTAACACGTGGACTTACCGGCGAGTCGTTAGCGTATGGAGTGAAAAAGTGTGCGACTTGCCGGTGAGTCGCTGGCGTGCTAGTGGTTAATATAAAATAGCTTTGATTATTTCACATATTATTTTACTTCAGACTTACTATCGCAAAGGTTGCTTAAGTTAAAAAACAAGAATGATTCTAATATTCTATAATGATAAACTACAAAATGGAAAATTATTCTTGAATTAGAAAGATGACTCTATGTGCAATATACAATATCATATTTCTGCATGAACTGCTTGTTACTCAGATACTTAACTATTCTATACACAAAATAGTTAAAAAATGATATAGCTAGAACAAGACTCGTGTTTAAACCAACATGATTTCGTTATACTGTGTTTTATAGAATCGGATTGATAGCACGGAATTTTAGGAATCACTAACGCTCATGCATTCGAATGGAGTTGATTAAAGGATTTAAAAAATCGTTTGTTTCTGGAAAACCGTCAGATTCGTCATGATAGCTAACGATGTTGACAACTGCACCGTGGATCAAGAATGTGACGCCGCAATAAATACAAAAATAAATTTATCAAATAGTCGTTTTCAAACATACCTAGGTAATATATTGGTCAGATAGATCAAAAACTCTACTTCCCTCAGTTTGTAAAGTCAATTCGTCATGTTCTGTAAGCTGTGAGTATCTCTGACATTTCTTAGTAAAAGAAATGTCAAAATATCTCTAAACTTTCGAAAACTTTTACCTCTGTATCCATCTGTCACCGTGAAGATCATACAAAAAGAACAAACTTAGCAGTGAATGAGAAATGGTACATGTGGTTTTTCATTGTACATCATCTGATCTTATCACATAAAATCGCACCTCTTGTACAGTGTTGTCACAGCGCAAATATGTACATTGAGTTTACTAATATATTCAGCGGTCTTACACTGGACCTTTCATTTTGCCTTCTAAACAAATGTTATAATATTTCATAAAAGTGTATTTTAAAAATATTTATTTAGAACACAGTAATACGGAGTAATATTCAATGCGGGCTTGAAATTACATGATCAAAAAAAAAACGTACGAATGAATATTTCAAATCATTGCAACAAATTAGGCACATCGGTGCTTGATTATTGATGATTGATTTTTATCAGCAAACAAACATAAATAAAACATGATTATTAATAAGTTAATCATTGTATAAAGTGACAGTTGATTTTTTTAATGTTGAGTGGTTAGGTCCATTTTCTTTACTTGGGAGTATATGCGAGCTTGTATTTTCAATACGAATTGATTGATTTCAATTGTACATTCGTTCAAAACTGTGGATGAATTTTATGTATGCATACCATCTCATACATTAGATCCAATATGAGCAAACAACATGCCTATTTCAACCTTATATTAGAAAATTCGCGAAATTTTAAACGGACACTCTAATATAAGTCTTTCGCCACTTCTCAGACCATTGCAAGGGACTAATACATTACTGTAATAAATCATCTTCAGCTAGTATTTAAGTTTATTGAAAATGCCAGCTATAAAGATAAGCAAATGAACGTTTAAAAATAGTTTCATCGTCAGAACTGAGCCGAAATAGCTATCAACTATATCTTATAAAAAAACACATTTTGTAGAACTAAAATACATTGATATTTTTTCACCGTGTTATAATGGAGTTCTACCACGTAAATACCAATTCAATCAATAAAAAAAATGTTCCCTTGTTGTTTTTGATGATATTGAAAGTTTACCTTTGGAGCGAACCCAAGTGAAGAAAATATTTTTTTTTAATCAATAAAAAAAAACTATTTTTAACGTTGCTGCCGCACAGTAGTATAGGTGCAAAGGCTATCATGTATAGCTTCGTTAAACTCGTGGTTAGATATTTATAAAGAAAAGACGAATAGTCAGCTACGTAACTTTCAAGGTGGCGACGAAATGAAAAAGCAAGTTCATTTACAATTGTCAACTGTTAGCCGAAATCGTATTTATCTCTATCATGGTTCATGGAACGGTGTTCTTTCAATATTTTACTTGAAAATAGTATTTGGAAAGCCATTTTCCGTGTTTAGCGAGATTTTAATTTAGAAAAATATTGTATATTGAGCTGGTACTTAAGCTGTTTGGTTAACGCAATCGATTGTCTGTCACCTTTGCGTGAATTGGTTCGAATCTCCAAAGAGTTCATTGCCAAATCAGCATTGAATTTGGTAAATTATTACATACACAGGGCTAGAAAGCGCTTACCAAATTCATTAATATATCTATGCCATTAGTGTTTACAAATTTTTATTCTGTAGTCGCATTATAAACATCAGCGTGTGGAAATGTCTTGTGACATACCAATACAAATTAATTAAATAAAAAAAATGTTATTTTTTCTTTTAAGCTGTTGGTGGCCGCAGCAAAATCCTATGGCGACCACGAATGACAACCACTGATCTATATTCTCTTTGAAAAAAATCGAATATAGAACAAACAGTTCTCGTAGAGCCATTTCTGTTACGACACTCCATTATCGGACAGTAGTCTCTATTTTATTCTAATGAAGATGTATTTTAACTGAATATAAATTTACTAAGATTAATTTATGATACCGAATCTAGGTGCTTGATTGAATTCCAATATCAAATTTGAATCGTTAAAACTTTGCACAATTCCACATGTTTTGACACTAACAACCCAACCTTCGCCTTTTGGAATCTTCAGGTACTCTATCACACGGATGCAACAATCTTGACTCAGTTCTGTTCGGTCCTGACTGTTCTGACCGTCAGTTCTGTTGCATCCATGTGATAGAATGCATGATGATGCCAAAAGGCGAAATTTGGGTCAAAAACGACAAGGCATGTGGAATCGTACAAAGTCGTAACAATTCAAATTTGCCAAAAAAATTACACTTGATCATGTTTACATTTAAAAAAATTAAATTTTTTTGAATAAAAAAATGTGTTCACTAAAATTGTTAACTTTTAAGCTTATTGTAATTCCAGCTATTTGTTGATGTATTTTTAATATCTTATAATGATTAACATTAAAAATATTAATTGCTCATTTTCTTTGTAATTTGAATGAATTGGAATTTACTTGGTAGGACATCATTATAACACGATGAAAGAATAGCAATGTATTTAAGTTATACAAATTCGTAGAACTAATTTCAGTCATAATTTGTAAAACTAAAATACATTGGTATTTTTACCCCGTATTATTTTCTTTGTAAACATTGCTATATATTGTTGTTGGTTCAAATCTGGTTTACTATATAGGTCAATACATGTTATTTTAGGACACATGCACACTAGCCGTAGGTTTTAAATCACTAGTTTAAACTGTCAAACAATCTCAAATAACTTGTTACAATAGTCCATACCGCGTCGAAATATATATCTCCTCGAGCGGTAAGCGCACTGCGTGTCTCTCGGCGTATATTGCCATACGTGAGTACTTGCCAAGCTCATGTCCCGGGTTTATTATGATCGATGCACCTGCCAAATGCTTACACTGATTTATAACGTCCCGTGGCGCAGTCTGCCTAGCGCCGTAGTTACTGTACTTGCAATGGAACGTATATTACGAGAAAGATACGTTTTTAGGAATCTCATGGGTATCGAATGATGATACTGCATATTCCTGTAGCGTCTTTATGCACTCAATAATTGTAAAAGCGTTTTGATTGGATGTCACATAAATACATATCGATTATTAATTTATTCACAAAATTTAAAAAAATTATAACTTATTTTTGAAAATAATAAAAAACATGTTAAGATAACGGCTTTGAAACAGCTGGAAATCAATAAATATCAATCGTCACACGACATCTTAAATGACCAAACAAATGTTGGTCGCTACTCCTCAGACCATTGGGGGGCTGTTGCTTACCCGTGATAAACCCGTAATAAACCATAACAACCATTTCGTCAATACTTAAGTTCACTGATATAGCCACCTGTTTAGTTTCATTTACATTTTCAAAATTTTTAGTTTTATTGCTAGCAGGAAATAAGCTAGGTCGTTAGAACAGAAGGGAAGATGAATAGTGTACCTTTTCCACAAAGCTATATATAGATAAGAAAATGTACGTTTGAACATAGTTCCGACGATGGTGTTCCGAAAAAGCTATCAACTATATCATGTATTTTTTCACCGTGCTAAAAATTTGATTTTACTAATATTTTTTTTTAATATGTATAGTTGATAGTTATTTCAGCTTACACCTTCATCAGAGCTATTGATGAAGGGAAGCCGAAATAACTATCAACTATATATGTTATAAATTTTTTAGAACTAAAATATATTACTATTTTTTCACCGTGTTATAATGTAGTTCCACCAATTAATTGCCAATTCAATCTATAAAAATATGTTTTTTTAGTTATATCATATAATTAAATAATATTGTTGCTTGATTGATATTTTATATTTTTTTTTAATGATAAATAATACATCATAACAATCTAACACTTGCAATATCTTCATCAACGATTTACGCCTGATAATTTTCAAGTATATGGAATATCTTTAAAGGTGTTAACTGTCTCATTTTGACGTAAAGCCATAAAAAATAGACATTTTTAGTAATATTTCCACACTTTGTTTTGTATTTTTGTTAGGTTTTTTCCTACCTTTCTTTTTTTCTTTCCTTTTTTTTGAAAATCGTCTAATCGAAAAAGTAGTCCTCCCTAGTTTTTCGTGATATTTTAAATAATAAAAACACATTTTTTTTAGTACTTATTTCCACAATATATTTTTTGATCAGGGCCGGTTTCGCTCATCGCGAGCATTATCAACTGATTATCAGTTGATAATGCTCGCGATGAGCGAAACCGGTCCTGATCAAAAAATATATTGTGGAAATAAGTACTAAAAAAAATGTGTTTTTATTATTTAAAATATAATGCCTTTCCATCAAGAAGTGACAGTTAACACCTTAAAAGTGATTATATTTTTACATAATATGATCAAAAGATCATAGAAATTGGGCTTCAAATATTCTAAGGTACAGACAAGAAACTTAAGTATGGCCTAAACACAAATACAAAAATAAGCCAACTTTGATTTATATTCTTATTGAAATATAAAATTCCTTATTATATTTATATTTCACAACGCTGCCCTTCACTTGACCTCAATGCTATTTACGCGCGTGTGTACCTGATCCCCTATTAAATATTAAAATATTCCTAACAGGTAATAAAATGTCCGCAGACAATGGTCGATGAATATTATTTATGTTGGTCAAAAAACAATAGAGGGGCGTTTATCCAATTGTCTCTCGCGCAAATTTCACCGCACATCCCGCCAAGCATTTTTGGTGTAAAGCACCCGTTATCCACGGAGTGTACAAAAGTATTTATAATGCATACAATTATTTACAGCGGAATTTACCAATAGTCAGATTATTTAGATTGGGAGATTCCCAAATAATGAATCCATTTTGGAAATACTTAAAATACGGACACGATTGATATTTACATATATCACACATGTTTTTATAAACATACTTTTTTTCAATCACCTGAAAAGTGTTACGTTGCAGTTTTGATTCAAAGATATCAGGTATCGATACATCAAACAATTGTTGTCTTATATTTATCCAGTCACTCATGTTTTAATATAACAGAAAATTTTCATATAGGAGTTGTTCTGAATTTAAATATCAAAAAAATTCACAATGGTCCAAAAATTCGGAAATAAAATCCACTTTATAGAAATGCACGGGTAATATATTCGAAACAACATTTGAAATAACATAAATTTTCTTATTCTAGTTTTTAAGCACAAATATTATATCGATGCACGAATATAAAAATCAAGTATTGCCTTCTTGGTGAAATAGATAAACTTGAAGCCAAGTACTTTAAATTCATGAACTTCACATATTAATAAGTAAGAAAGCATAAATTAAAAACATCTTACTATATCTAACAGTATAAAAATACTTTACTTTTTAACAAATTAATTGAGTGAAAACTTTCTTTTTTTATTACTGTTATGTTAGTATGTTTGTTCTAAATAAAGAAAATGGTTGCAAAAATTTTTGAAACAAAAAACTATTTTTGTCCATCTGTTGGCTGGTATTCAATAATTTAACTTATTATAATTAAATAATTTATGATATCGACTGAAGGTGCTTGATGCAATTTCAATATCAAATTTGCATTGTTACATTTTTTTTAGATTTCACATTTTTTGTCAAACATTCCACATGTTTTAGTCAGTTCTGTTGCGTCCGTGTGATATGATGCATTAAGATGCTGAAAGGCGAAACCCGGGTCGTTGGCGACAAAACATGTGGAATCGTAAAAAGTTGTAGCAATCCAAATTTATTATAATCTTTTATGTCATTTATTTCAAGTAAATTATTTGTGTTAAATATCACTAATATTTGGGTTTTTTTTATGAAATAATTTTTTCAGATAATATATTTATGATTAAATGTTTTAATTATAAAAAAAATTAAATGCTTTATGTTATATTTCAATCGAAGAACGCAGTATTTTTTTTACAACAAATGTTTGTATGTATATTCAGTAACAGTGATAAATTTTGTTAAAAAAGGTTTATAATATTAAAACCGTTTTGATTAATAATTCAAATCCTGTTTACTCACTTGATTTACGTTTATACGGTTTTTAAACATACTTTATTAAGCAAATAAATTTATTTGAATATAATCCGAGATAAAACCTGCCTTTTCAGTTTGAGAAGCGCAAAAGGTCTCGGCCAGTGTCTAACCCCCAAGCGACCAATAAGCCTTCAAATTAGAACACCTCAACGAAGGACCCACACAGCCCCAGCCCAATTTTATGCGGGGTTTAAATTTAAATGCCCCTGTATTGCTCGGCCTGAGAGGGCTACGGCACCGCAGAGGAACG
Organism: Himalopsyche japonica; assembly: GCA_028555115.1. Lineage (NCBI taxonomy): Eukaryota > Metazoa > Arthropoda > Insecta > Trichoptera > Rhyacophilidae > Himalopsyche > Himalopsyche japonica. The sequence goes on from JAHFWJ010000201.1 coordinate 218,283, forward strand.
CCCGTAAATACTATAATGCCGGCAGTTAGCTGGTTTTGATAATCTTTCCATGGGCGAATGGGTTTGCATACAATCTATTGTATATGTTTGTAGTTTACGTCGCATAAGCTCAGTTATATTGATAACAAGTTTTGACCCTTTATATTATATTATAGTACACTTAATATGTCAAACAGGCATGTAACTTAAGGAAAATTTGCGCGATTAGTTTCGTCTTCCGCTTAGAATCCGTCATACTGCTCGTAAAAATTGAGTGCTTTGGCATACTGACTGCTCTAAATTGCAAAAAAAAAATGCATATAAGTCAGCAGCTAACTAAAAAAAGTGAGCAGTGATGCTATTTATAAGACGCTACAATAAAAACATGTTTGTTTGTCAGTACGTTGGTAAGGTAACATAAAGGATATAAATGCTCGTTTTCTAATATTTAAACTAAAGTGTTTTCATGGTGAAAAAAATAGCAATGTATTTTAGTTCTACAAAAATATTTTTTAAAATATAGTTGATAGCTATGTCGGCTCACGCCGTCTTCAGAACTTTTTTCACCGTGTTATAATGGAGATCTACCAAGTGAATGCCAATTCAATCAATACACTGAAGAGCTTTTTTCACAGTGTTAAAATACATTAAAAAAACTATAGATTGAATAGGTATTTGCTTGGTAGAACTCCATTATAACACAGTGAAAAAATAGCAATGTAAGTTAGTTCTACAATGTTTTTTATAGGATATAATTGATAGCTATTTTGGCTCACGCCATCCGACCCATATACCCATTGACGCCATAGTTCTGACGATGGTGTGAGCCGAAATAGTTATCAATTATATCCTATAAAACAATTTGTAGAACTAAAACACATTGCAATTTATTTGTCGTATTAGTTAAACTAATCTTCGTAATGAACGAAACCACATCATTATCATATATATTGTGTACTATTTATTTTATGATATATTCTTTATATTCAATACATTGCAGTTAATGTCTAAGACAGAAAAAATAATGCTTCAACGCTTATGAATTATATTATTTAAATTGATCCCGAAAATAAATAATAAAAATTAATATTACTAAAGTAAACCAAGTCGATAATTTGTTATTGTATTTTAAAATTAAACGTTCAGTTGAAAAACGTTTTTCTTTTAAAAATACATAAATATCACTCTATTGGGATGCTGTGCATTTTTTTATAACTCATTCACTTGTTTGAATGCCTATCCAATCATATAATGGGCAAATTTTACCATACACGCATGATAAATAACTGTTCATTTGAAAATTTGCGGTCCAGGGTTATTCTACTACCCTGCTATACAAATTGCTAGCAGCCATCTTTATAAAAATGAATCAAAGCATTCCTGGAATGTTTTTTAACCATACATATTTTCCACAAACAACTTTTTGAAATACTGCATGATTCAACAGTGGAATAATAAAAAAATATTCATTTTAAATTTCTTAGTTCATTACGCTTTTTTTTCATTGTTAGCTTAATCATTATTCCCAGAGAGACAAATCATTGATTTCCACAATAATTTGCTGATCAACAGTGGGCTAATAATTTTTTTTAATAATTAATAATAATTCCCTTCAATAAAACTTACGATTAAACAATTAAAATAAAAAGAAGAAAATGTTCCCAAGACTTAAAATTAAGGCACATAGTTTTACCAGTCGTTAATTGATAGTTATTATAATCAAATCAATAGCTAAAAAAAATTGTTTCAGAATTATATTTGGATCCTAGCTTTAGGGTCTGTGTTTTACTTTTGTAATTAGTTACTCTGTATATGACAAATAAAAAACGTTTACTGTGTATCAGTTGTGTTCCATCCCTTTGATAGAATGTTTGAAGATGTCGAAAGACGAAACCTGTGTTATAGTGACAAATTTTTTACAATCTTATATTTTTAATTGATGTACTGTTGTTTTTATTGGAAAGAAATTGATACCGTATACTACACATTAATGCCTTATCTGATCACAAAAAAGAGCAAAATATACTAGTCATACTTTCCTCTTTTGAACATCTACTCTTTCCTCTGCTGTAGTGGAATATTCACAACCGATTTAAAATATGTCTTAATAAAAAAAAAAACTATAAAGATTCTTCTTTAAGACAACACTTTTTCCTTAATCAAAACAAAACCTGCAAAGATACTTTCCTAATAATAAAATATACTGTTGAAATATGTACTTATGACGAGGTTTTATTATTTATAAAATCTATATTTGAAGGTTAGATGATAAAAACAAATGTTGCATTTAATTTTATTTTTTGAAAATTTGCATTCGTATTCAAAATATTGGAAGATTATAACATCATGGAAATCATCATACATTAAAAAAATAGCATAGATGTAGTATATATAACATACATACATGATGATGCAATAGTTTTTGAGACTTGATCGGTTATGCTTGACTAGATATTTTATAACTTATTCGATATACAAATAATGTCTTTCTAGATACTATAATAGTGAAAAGTTAGAACATATATATATTCATTTATTATGTATACAAGAAGCCAATATTGCATAATAATAAATTCAAAAGTAATAAAATATGTTAATGACGCTTGTTTATTATGTATATCAAATAAACTTCCATTGATATTAAGAAAATTTGGAAGTGTAGTGAAGTACTTAGCAACATTTGCATAAGGGCACACGCAACACTTGCAGCCGCTTATTACCCATATTGGTATGATATTCTTAGAACAGAAACAGGGCCGAAATCAAAGACAATATTATTTACATAATTTAAAATTGAATGCTCTTGTACTAATTGTTTAAAAATTTGCAAAATGCAAGATCGGAATAATATTTGAGACGGGACCATAATATTTAGACGATAGATTGAGGAAATCGATAAATTGGGGAACGGTTAATAAAGGATTATTTAACATTGTTCTTATGGGTGTTTGACGAGAGTACAAAAAAATTAACGATTTGTTCGAGGAAACGTGCTATGCGAGAACGGTCGATCGGGATTCCACTATACTGTTTGTTTCAAAAAATTTAATATTAAAGGATCCTTTATAAAGATGCAATAACCATGTGCTAAATGTAGATACGTCTCAAAGCTGGTCTCGTTTTATTATTCATATTAATTATATGGCGTTAATGATTTTGCCTTTTAAGCTGAGACTGTGATTGTTTTCAATGGGATACCTATAGGAAATTAAATTATATATTATTGAAGCCTATTAAAATAAATTATGAAAAAATATCTGCCGTAAAAAATGTTAAAAATTAATTTAATCATTATTTGAAATATCGTATACGTCAACTTTTTTTCAAATTAAATTATTTATAATCACATTTTCTAGCGTCAATGGTAGTTGTATCAAGTTATACATAAATGTTTTCCACTTTATCAATTTTAGAATAGGTCTCTTGGATATTGCCGTAAATTTTATTTAATGGCTGTACGATATTCTTGACCTGACACTGCTTCTCAATGTTCTCGCAAAGAACAGATGCTGTGCACGCAAAATCTAATTAATTTATCCTATTACAACGTTTCATAATCAATATTACTAGCTTCGTTGCATTCACTATAACATTGTTCTCAATCTACGGTACAGCGAATGTATATTGCATTTATGTGATATAATATTAAAATTGATTTTCGTTCAAGAGCCTTTCACACATTTTTTTGAATTATTTTATGTATATATATAGCTTGACGAGCTTTAAGCTCGGGAGTCATCACCGTGTTATTCAGTTGCAGTATTAATGAACTTAAATTCAAAGCTTACAATTATATTTTTTTGTTTTTTATTGGCATTCAATAAACTAGTAAGACCATACGTGGAATGAAAAATTATCGATTCGAATATAACATAGATTCAACAGCAACTTAAACACTTTCGCCACAGTGGATTTTCGGTACATATTTACACATGATACTTAATATCATGTATGCTAAGTGGCTGACCAATTCATAATTTTTTCTCTTTTAAGCACAATGTTGCATAGCTTAAAGGTCGGTCTGTGCTGCTCTATATTGATTTAAGATAATGAAGAGTAGAATTAATTCTTTCTCAATCAGTATTGCGTTATGAAAGGCGGGAACCAACTTATACTTCATTATCAATTAAAAGATACTTGTGATTGAATTCCTATATTAATTCAATCAATTTAATCTGTATATTAATACTCCCTCTCTACAAAAATATTAAGGCAATCGAATAGTTAAAAAAAATATTATATCGTCGTCTAGAGATCTCTCGGTCAAAATAGTAAGTTAAGTAATACAATTATTAGTATCATTTAGAATGAGTCTTCTTAAAATTTATGTATACATGCGGATATTGATAAAGAAAAAATATAATAAACCATTACCGTTACGGTACGGTAACCGGGACGGGAAATAAGGTTCGTGGGTAAAACATAATAGATAGTGATGTAAACTTTTATTTCAAAAGATTTATTGATATGTACATATGAAATTTAATCGCTTTGTTTTGAATTATGCCAAAATTGACGATGTCACTGTTAAATGATGATTTATTTTAGTACTGTCATATGCAATAATCAAACAGTTTGAGAAGTACTTAAAACAGGAACACCACTTCACATCCGGCCCGCCAAAGTCGCCTCGGCATAAAATACAGCGGCCCGCTCTCTATAGGAGGGGCTGTAATTAAAAACGATACGCTACCCTTTGATACTCGCTACTGGCTTCAGTGAGAAAGTAGCTAAGCAGTGTGGGAGACAGATAAAAGCTCTTATTTATGATTTTCAAAACGATTTAATTAGATCCTTTAGTTAATGTTTAAATTCCTTTTTGTTCCAAAAACATTTTTTTATACTTAGTGACAAGCGCTCGACTTGAAAGGACTTAATCACAATACTTTTCTTAAGCTTCCGAAATCACATTTATTTTGGTTGCAAATCATGTAAAATACAAATTTTTTTTAGAAAAGCTTCATACGAAATATTATTGAGAAGCTTTCAAGTCCAAAACTTTAAGATTAGTTTCTCGATCATTTTTAAACACTTCAATATGAATTCAATAAAACTCTTGATTAAATTAGCACAGAGAAGAAAGAGTATTATCAAATAATTTTTCAAAAAGCTTTGAGATATTATTATTGATTATTTTCGAAATGTATTTATTTTGTTTAATGATTTAACCAAATGTATTTTCGCTGCATAAATATTATTTAGTACTATAGTAGTATAATATAAAGAAATCAAGTTTTACCATTTGAAAATCAGGGGTTTAAATAATTTCAACTTACCAAGTGATATATAATTACTTTTACGGTGCTAACTGTCACTTCTTGACGGAAAAATATAATCTTTGAAATAATAAAACACTTTTTTAGTACTTATTTCCACAATGTATTTTTTGATCAGGACCGGTTTCGCTTATCGCGAGCATTATCAACTGATGATACAGAGAATAAAATTTACAAGCAAGTCTATTTATACAAAATATTTGAGTTAAAGGTAGCAGGTATACAAAACCATGGGTTCAAGAACTAAGAAACAATTTACAGGAAATCATACAATATTAATACAATACAAATAATGTAAATTAGTTTAAAAATTAAGTGTTAACAATCACTTTTTTAATTTTCAAACGAAATAAAGGCAAGTCAATGATTATATATGGTCTACGTATATATATATGCACGTCTCTGGCCAGATGCATAACACTTTATAATTTTGCTTTCGCAAGGTGTTTTATATTAAAAGCTCCCTTTGTGCAGCAATACACGAGGAAGAGACCTTGGCGACAATAACTTACATGTCCTAAACGCCAAGGCGCGTGGTGCTGTAGGCTATATCGTAATGCATATTTTTATATATTTGAGGTCATAAAAGGTGTACATCAAATGAATCTATGTGTATTCAGGTGCGAAAATTCGGAATGGTTTATTTATGACCGTGTTGTTTTTACTCTTGTTGGAATGGCAAAGCAAAATTATAAAAAAATAGTATTGAAAATTAATGTATGTACAAAAATTCGAATATAAAGTATTATATTTTTGATGGTAGGTTTGATGCAGTTGTTTTAATATTAAGATGAAATTGATAGTTCTGATGAAGGCGTCAGCCAAAAAACTATCAAATATATCTTGTAAAATTTCGTAAAACTTAAATAGATTGCTATTTTATTCACCGTGTTTCAATGGAGTTCTACCAAGTAAATGCCAATTCAATCAATTTATTGACATTTGTTTTTTTTTCATTTGATATGTAAATTAATGTGTGTTTATTCAGTAATGTGTGATAAAGCTTTTGTAATGCATCATCTAGTCAATAGTTTCTCAACTTTTTTATATCCACGGACCACCAAAACTAAACACAATTAATTTATTTTGTTGATTTTTTTATTCAAAGCAATTAATTTGCAACATCATATGCTGATAAAACAATTTTAAAATAGACAGTAAGAGAAAAATAAAATTTAAAAATACAACGTGAAGTTCAATTGTTTCGGCTCATGCGAAAATCTTCGCGGACCACCGGTTGAGAAACTATGATCTAGTCCAGTGTTTCTCAACCTTTTTTGGCCTGTGGCCCCCTTTTGAGATTTTATTTTTGGTGTGGCCCCTCCACTATTTGTTCGAAAAAAAATACATGTTAAAAAACAAACTTTATTTCAAAATACTGTCCCCCCCAAAGGTCTGTGCCCCATTTGAAGAATCTGTGGCCCCATATGGCCCAGGTTAAGAATTGATGATCTAGTCTATACATCAAGCTCGGCGTGTGATAAAGTTACTCAAAGAATATGTGACTAGATGCTTAATTTAAAACACAAAATAAACACTATTGTTTATTTTCCAACTTCTTTGTGCTGTATCACGTATTGGGCTAAAAAGCAAGACTGTGCCTTAAATGCTAAACAATTGAAGCCTGAATGTTTTATTTTTAAAGTATAATATTATTTATGGAATCTAGTAGATTTTTATGAGTAAATAAGTATGATTTTCAAGCCCTACTTAAGAGGATATTTAATATAGAAATGAGTTAGCTTCAAAACTTTCTCAAGAAGCGAAAAAAGCTTAGCTCGTTATAAAGCCAATATATAAAATCATATAATGTGTTTTCGAAATATTGGTAAACGCTCTTGTGCGTTTATTTTCTGTGCTTAGACTTTCCATGTGTTTAATATATATTTGAAAGATACAATGGATT
>JAHFWJ010000202.1:0-42360 GCA_028555115.1 Himalopsyche japonica
AGATTTTTTCAGGGACGCCTTCACCGAATCACGTCATGTTGCACATCAATCTCTTTGGAATGACGAGCTCTATCTAATGCTGTTTGTTTCGGACAAATCGAACGTCATTCGAGAGAGTTTTGCCCAAAAATTATGTTTTCAGACATGCCCGCACAAAACACGTCGTGTTGCACGTCAAACTGTTCTGTTCGTTTGGTCTAGAAGAAGCGTATGATCGTTGTTTGAGCACGATCGCACTTCATTTCGGGGAGTTATGGCAAAAACATTTTTCACACTTTCACCTCGCTAGGACGTCGTATAAGGGAGTTATGAGGGAAAAACATTTTTTTCAGTTGTTTTAGATTTTTCAGGGACGCCTTCACCGAATCACGTCATGTTGCACATCAATCTCTTTGGAATGACGAGCTCTATCTAATGCTGTTTGTTTCGGAACGATCGAACGTCATTCGAGAGAGTTTTGCCCAAAAAACATGTTTTCAGACATGCCTGCACAAAACACGTCGTGTTGCACGTCAAACTGTTCGTTTGGACTAGAAGAGGCGTATGATCTTTGTTTGAGGTCGATAGCACTTTATTTCGGGGAGTTATGTCATAAACATTTTTTTCACACTTTCACCTCGATAGGACGTCGTATAAGTGGGTTATGACACAAAAACATTCCTTCCAGTTTTTTTAGATTTTTTTTAGATTCAACAATTTATCTATTTCTTTATCTGAAATAGTGAATCAAATCGTCTTTTTTAACAATTTTATCAAACAACATACTCTTCGTGGAAATAGGTATATTCCTAGTGTAGGAATAAATAGCATTTACTTACTATATCTTATAGTTTCCTATATATATTATTGAATGCTGAGTAATCCGTCACTGACGGATGGCCAATAACTGTATCTTCTACCCTTTAAATACCACAAATAACCACAGATTATACACTATACAAGTTTCGCCTAATAACCTAAGCGAAAATAGTTTTCTACATTGTTTTCCTGATTAAAACATACAAACAGATTTTTAATAGTTAAAATATAATATTTTTAACCAATTATCATTTGCATATTAAACTTGTTAACTTATAATTTTTCAATATGAAAACTGAAATTTCGTTTCTTAATAACCATTATTATATTATATTGTATTAGCAAGGGAGTAAATATTATATTTTAAGAGATCAAATAAGAAAACTGATTTGAAAAAACAAGGTAGGGTGTTTTATGTTCACACAAATATTTAATATTGCACTGCATGAACCTATGTTTTTTAGTGGTAAATGTTTTTTTTTATAATTTTTTTTATGACTTTAAAATTGTATGTAATGGAATTATTGATACTTCATCATTCCTAGCTCTTTATAATATTTTATTTTGTTATTTTAAAATTGCATTGTTTGTAAATGCTATGAGTTTTATTGTCATACGTTATAGAAATATTAATTAAACAATTATTTATTGTTTATTATACAAATATTTATTAATTATTAATGTGTTTCATTGTGATCAATTCACCAATTGTATTTTTAGTGTGCAAAAACAATCCCTTATTTGCCCGACCGTATTTGTTGTCAGATTTTTATTCTCTATCATAAGTGGGGGTAGTGTTGTTTATGAATTGAATTTAACTATTATAACAAATCAAATTTGTATAGAGCTTGGTGATACTGTACTTTTTTTACATGGTTGAGAAATAACATATTTTTTACACGAATAATTCGTTCTAATTCGTAGCCGCGCATATCTTTGGAAGGGTCGCTTTGAGAGGGATTTTACTAACGTAAATTAATTATTTTAACACACAACGACACCTATTGTGAATATTGCTACCTGCTCAGAATTGAAACAGATTTCGTTTTTACTACTAAAACGTAAATTGAATAGAGCTTGATCACAAGAATAATTGGCAGCGCTAACAGATACTTACCACTCCAGATACCATTATTTTTACAGTTTATAATACGGGCTTTTTAGGATTGCCCGAGATATGAAACCCATTTTACAATAAAAGAGTTTTTATTTTTTGTGTGTGTATGTACTTTTAATATTAAAAATTACTAAAATAAATATAATTTATTTCGCGTATTTTCTAAGAAAAATTCTGTGACAAACCATATATAACAGCAGTCGGCAACCTTTTTGGACTCACGGACCACTAGATGGATTTAATGGACTTTTGTGTTGAATATTATATATTTAAATAAAAGTGAATAAAACGAAATAAAAGCATTAAAAAATGCAGCTAGTTCATAAAATAAAACAATGAATTATAGTTATATTATAAAACTTTAGTAATTTTTAATGAGATGGTTGTTCTTGGACATTTGAAATAATAAAATTTATATTTAACTCCAATGATGTAACTGCAAGACGAAGAACTGAATGGATTTCAAGTCGAGATCGATACCATGTTTTGATTGCTGTGACAGATGAAAACGCCTTTTCGCATAAATATGTTGTGGAGTTTTCGCGACAACTGAAGTGTCACATCTTGTGACCGTCTCGTATGTAGTGGAAAGAGTCTAATAAGAATATAAAACAAGCTGAGAGAGTGAGACAGAAAATGCAATGCATCAAGAAAAGTATACATATATGTGTTACGAAATTCAGTTATTTTTTTCTGGTGATAGGATTAAAAATTGAAATAATGTCAGATTTCTTCGCGGACCACCAGTGGCCGACCGCTGATATATAATATAATATGTCATGAAAATTTGAATTTGTGATTATAGATAAATGACGATACAATCGGCACACTTTTCATTTATTTGATAAGTTTTTATAAATTAAATTAAAATATTATACATTTTCAAAAACGATATATTCAGATGGATTTATTTTTGCAATAAAATTAATGTCGTGTAAGGTACCGCCATACATACACCAACCGGCAGTTAAAAGGTTAAAAATAATATAAAGAAATATCATATGAAGGCGAATTAACATTCAAATTCTATGCAGAGTGACGATTTCGCATCAAACCGGCGTCCCTCTTCACACTCTTCTTTGACAGGCAGAGTACCAGCAGCCGAGCAATACCAGTACGCAGCACATGATTCAGGATGGTAGAAAAATCCATCACCAACGCATACTCCTTCCTCGTCCAATCCAGAAGGAGGCGGCAATTCTGCTTCGCAATGCTTTCCATTAAACACCTGGTCGAACGGGCACGCAAAAATTTGTGGGAAGTACTTTCCATCGGCTGCATTCATGAAACATATATAATACATATTCGGATGCGATGGCAATTTCCCGACGAACGTTTTGTCGCATGATGGCAAGCGAGATTCACAAGTTCCGGTGAAGTGATTTCTGCATGAAACTGTCATCGGATCGTAACTGTATCCGTTGCCGCATTGCACGGTGCTCGGTGTTGGGTACGGCAAAAGATCATCAGCGTCTTTCTTAACGCACATATGGTATTTAGTGCAGTCAAAGGGGTCCGGGAATACCCCAACTTGGTTGCATATGAATTGATAGCCCAATATTTCAGAATCGCACTTTGGATTAGGCTCAATAGTGCAATCCCTGACTGAGTCTGAACATGTATAACCGGTGTCGCAATTGTACAAATGGTATTTCAACCAGTCACCTGTATCTGTTTCTACGCAATATCTCACTGTATTACAATCATCACACACCTTTCCCGGCTTCCTGCAAAAATCTTCTTTTTTCGGTTGATTGTCTAAAACCTCGTCCGATATTATTGGCACCTAGAATCATCCATACAATATGTTAAGCGACGGCAAACCTTTTTGGGCACACAAACCAAAACTATTAATATTTATTTTATTAATCGAATGAATTTGCATTCACTTGGTAGAACTCCATTATAACACGGTGAAAAAATATAGCAATGTATTTTAGTTCTACAAAACTATTATTTTTTAAGATATAGTTGATAGCAATTTCGGCTCACGCCATCGTCAGAACTACGCTTTAAAGAACATTTGCCTATCTATATATATGGCTGTGTAGAAAAGGTACGCAATACATCTTTTCTCCTGTTTTAACGACCAAGCTTGTTTGTTGCTCGCAATAAAATTAAAAATTGTAAATGAAACTAAAAAGGCGGCTATATCAATAAGTTTACATATGGCACGGAAATGGTCTATTACGGAAACAAAACAGCTCCCTGTAGTGGGTTGAGTAATGTCGACCGGCATGTATTAGTTTTTTCGTTAAGAATCCTTTGTGATAGTTGATATCTATCGATTTCCAGCTGTTCTTAAGCCGTCATCTTGCGACATTTACTACAAAGATGCAAACACTTAGGTGCTGAGTTTGAATTTATATTATGTGATTCCTTTATAACGTGATTAGCGAATTGTGAATCTATTTTTTTACTGTTGAATAATCTTACATGCTCCTTATCTCAAGTGGATAAACTTCTACCTGTCTGTCCGATATAGACGAATAAACATGAGCCACGGGCCATTTTATAAATATTTTTTAACATAATCAATGAACTTTAGATACGGTTGAATTTGAGACAACATACTAGTAAATATTCTACATTGAAAAAATATATAGTTGATAGCTATTTCGGTTTCCGTCTTCTTCAGTACTATGCTTAAACGTACATTTACCTATCTATATATAGCTGTGTAGAAAAAAAAAATTTAGTACATTTTTTTATATTCGTTTGTCAAATATATAAACCATTTTTAAATCTAAAATATTTAATCTCATTTATTTGAGCTTGCATGATTATTCCCAGTTTTTTATTAACGCTCTATTTGGCATAAATCTTTTTGGTGATTTATATTTCATCAATCGATAATTCTCAAAAAAAATATCACTAAATTAAATGTGGAAACGGTTCTTAATAACGTGTTTTTTTATTTTTTATTCACAAATAACAAGCACTAGCCAGTCACTTACTCAGGTTTTGTTAGAGAATAAGAAACGATATGTCGTTTCCTGTGTGCAGTATTTATGTCTCGTTTCAAAGAAATGATCGGCATTTTCAGGCATTCTATCACACAGATACAACAGAACTAACGCACAATAAACAGTTAGCATCGTGTATATACCAAAGTTATTAATTATAGGAAAACACAGACCCCAAGGTAAACACTTAATGGCAGCTAAAGTTGTAGTAAAACTCTTTCAAGAATAACTGATTAACAAGATTAATCGTAATGAAAATTATCACAGACAATTGTGATAATTATTATTAGATTAATATTCTTAAATTTGTTTTAGCTGCCATTTAGTGCTTGCGTCAGTTCTGTTGCATCCTTATGAAAGAATGCCTGAAGATGCCGAAAGGCGAATCCCGGTTCGTTAGCGACAAAACATGTGGAATCGTACAAAGTTGTAACAATTCAAATTTATTTACCTTTTTATGATGAAGTTCAATAAAGTATTATATATTCCAATTCAATAAATATAATGTTTTACACATCACTTTCTTTTTTACGAAGTCGATTTGTTTTAACATGTCTTTTATTAAATTTAACATAAACAAATATTTATTAATAAAACTTACCCATAGTGCACATGAAATTATAATTAACAACCCAACATATCCTTTAAACATGTTTTTTGTTTTAAAAAACTTTTATTCTAGCGTAATAAATATTACTTATCTTATATATGGCAGGAATTGAGATAATATTTTTTTCATATCATTAATACATTGTTTTCTTGCAACATTTGGCACAAGTGCCCATATAAGCATCTATTGTTAACAAATTTTTTGACCATTTGGATTAAAAATATAACAGGATTTAACAAGAATTGCAGTTAAGTTAAAATGAACTTCTAACTGCCTATTTTTTGTATACAAGATTAGTTTATCTCTTGGCGATTTATGAAAATTTTGAGGTAATCGTTAAACGTCAATTAAACCTGTCAATAAAAAAACTGTTCCTCGATACAATATTTTTCCTATGCGTTAGACATCTGTGAACACTGCAAAACAACTTCGGGACAAAGTTGCTAGAGATCGATTCGAGGAGATGCCAAGTCTCAAATAGATCCATAGACATATGACAGTCACAATAAATCTGCTAGTATTTAAAAATAATATTTTTATTTTCACTATTTTTATTAAAAACTTAACTGAATTTTATTCAATTAGAAAATTTGCCTTGCATTTTGAAATTATGCTGAATGAGAATTTTTCACGATGTAAAACAAGTTTAATTGAATTTGCATTTGGTTACTTTTATGAACCATATTAATTAGGCTAACATTGATTGTACATATTCATAAACAATGTATGAATTATTTGATAGCTGTTTCATCTTCACTTATTCGATTGACGATTTTGGAGAAAGTAAAATGAATGATCTCTTCTTAGCAATTATTCATAGTCAACCTTGCTATAGCCTACACTCAAATAGCAAATATTCCTAAAGCGAATTTTCTACAAAACGTTAAATTTGCAATATTTTTTGTTTTCTCTCAACAAAAACTCATATTTTTAAGTAGGTAGGTAACATAGGTTCCAGAAAAAGGCGCGTAAAAAAAATCGCGTAAAAAAATCACAACTTTCATATAATTTCATAATTTGGTTACAAAAATTATAATATCACGTGAAAAAGTACCAAAAACGTTTAAAAACCCAAAATTTTCTCTTTAAAATTGGTGCAAAAAAGAAATATATTTTCATGTCTTTATTGCTTACAAAAATATAATGAGACAATAAAAATATTTTTTTTTCTCACTTATATGATTTATTCCCTGTTGTCAATCTCGGTTGCGAAATGTAATCGTTTGCGATTTTTTGAACGAAAGTATTGAATTTTGTATGAATGGGATGTGTGTCCATCCAATGATTTTACGCAATTGCATTATATTTCTTTACACACCCTAAAACATAAATTCGCATAATATCCGATACACTTTTTAACATTTGGCAATTGTATGTATATTTAAAAAAATGGAATGCTTTACAAAATTTAGTTTTAAAAATACACATTTTTTTTTTTTAATAATGAAACGTACGTGCCCGGCATCATATATAAATTTCTTCTTTAAAACAACATTGGGGGAAAAATCGCGTAAAAAAATGTAACGGTGCCGTCCAAAAAAATTGCGTATAGTCGAATTCGCGTAAAAAAAATCACGTGTGGGTGTATATATATTTATACTCGTCTTTGGACACCACTTATTTCAATTTTAAAGCAAGTTTGCCGATCACTTTTTGGAAAATATTACAATATGATGTATATCTTATCAAATATGCATTGAACACTATTTATCTATATCCATTATTGAATTGCAAAAAATTGAATAAAAGTAATCAGATTAGTCATTTGTTTTTTTTAAAAAATAAAGATCGATATCTCTTTACATTACTTTTCATTTGTTTTATAACTTTTGATCTTTTCTAATAAATCATAAATAATCATCGTTTTTAGTTAAGAATGTCAGCTGTCTCAGAAAACTTCGTCCAAAACCATAGCTTTTCATTTTTTGCAGTGTATTTAATGGATGCCGTAAATATTGTTGAATTGGACTTTGAACAAAATCAGGGAGATATTAGGGTAAAATATATATAATTAGCCCCTTATAGCGTACCCCCATACAGAAGTTTCATTTAGCTTATGCGGCAGCACCCCATATAGAGTAGATTTTTTTTACAAAACAATAAAAGGTCGATTTCATCGACTGGAATTTTCCATTAAGTATTTAAGTGCAGTTTATTTTGTGTATAAAAATTTCCCACTCGTTACTATACCTGATCAGTTCTTTATGATTGCTTAGAGTTCTTAATGGATTATTGATTTACTTAAATATATTTTGAAAATTATTTATAAGTGATTGTAAACGGTTAATTTTTAATTTCATTATTGAGTTTTCCTCCCAAACGTTCGCTCATCAACCTCTCAACTGTTGTATATCTTATAAAAAATGTATAGAACTAAACTACATTGCTATTTTTTCACCGTGTGTATGTTTCTAATTGAGCTTATATGCTCATTAATCGATTTCTTTTCATTATATTTCCATTATCCATATCCGCCAAAATTAACCCACTGACTTACATACAACTATTTCGGCTCTCGCTATCCTCAGAACTATAATGGTGTGAACTAACGAAGTCGATCGTCAGAATTAACGATGGCGTGAGCCGAAATAGCTATCAACTATATCTTATAAAAAAATTGTCGAACTAAAATACATCGCTATTTTTTCACCGTATTATAATGGAGTTCTGCCAAGTGAATACCAATTCAAACAATTACTTTTTTTTTTTTTTAATAATAAAAACACAATTTTTTAGTACTTATTTCCACAATATATTTTTTGATCAGGACCGGTTTCGCTCATCGCGAGCATTATCAACTGATAGAATACAATTTACAAACAAGTATATTTATACAAAACAAAAAAATATTTGAGTTAAAGGTAGCAGGTGTACAAAACCATGGGTTCAAGAACTAGGAAACAATTTACATAAAATCATACAATATTGATACAAATAAAGTAAATTAGTATAATCAGTTTAATTAGTTTAATCGACTTTTTGACAAAATTTTGAAGAAAATTGATTTTGGTAACCTTGAAACTATTGACATCTGTCAAGTGACAATTCAAACACTCGAAGAAATCACGAAAAATCGATGTAGAAATAAATCCCTTACAGTTTTGGTATTTTTTTTAAACCTTTCTTATACATATCAGTGTGTGTCCTGTCAAAGAAACATTTTAATAGAAGGAATGTTTTAGGAGGAAAATACGTTTAAAGATATTGGCGAGATATCTCGTCTCAGTAGCCATCCGGTTAAAGAAAAAAAAACCCATTTGGTGAATTTACCTATTTAACAATCCATATATATTAGGCAAACTTCTGAGTAAAACTCCATTTTGAAATATACGTGTAGTTATGAGTGCTATCATATAATATACGTAACATTGCTTATGATAAATATTAGTAAAAATATTATCTTCATTCAGGGTATAAAATAATAAAATTTCATATTGATAACTGTTGATGCCTGCGGGAATAGTAATGGGTAACTGTGAGAAAATAAAACATGAATAATTCTGAACTATAACGAAACTAAAAATCATTCACAAATTTTAATTTAAAAAAAATAATAAAAACCTTTTTTATATAATGTTTATTTATTACAAATTTCATCAAGTACAAAAAATAACATTTGTATTCCCTTAAAGTAATTACAGTTTGTTGATTTGATATCGAAATATTTGTTGGAATTATAATAAATTGATATTTAAGGTAAATCAAATATTTCTCTAAAACATTTCAGTTGTTTGTGTTATTGATTTAATATGATACTGTGTATGATTGTGTACCTAGCATTGGAACGCTTCGCATTTTTGAACTTTATGATTAAACTTAAATCCTACTTCACAGTTACGACGAGTGGGTAGGGCGCCCTTTGCTGAACATTCAAGAAAGCTTTTACATGATAATGAATCAACAAAGAGACCTTTGTCGACGCATTTTCCTTGATCGTCAGTACCGGCAGGTGGAGTAGGGTCCTCGCACCTTTCGCCGTTGTATTCTTGATTGAAAGGACAGAGGAATATCTGAGGGAAGTAAGCGACGCTGTTCTGATTTTTGAGACAGATATAATACATAGAAGGGTTGCCGGGAACTCCACCAGTTTGCCCTGTTGTATTGCAAGCAGGAAGCAATGGTTCACATGTTTCGTTCACTAATTTGATCCTACATAGCGCTCTGAGGGGATCATATCCATACCCATCACCACATTTGTAGCTAGCAGGTTCAGTTATGGGAGCGAGACTTCCGGGAGCTGAAGGAAGACACATGTGATAAGTTTTACAGTTAAATGGATCAGGGAATACACCAATTTGGTGGCAAATAAACTTGAAATCAACAACGTTGGGGTCGCATTTAGGGTTAGGCAAGTTTGTGCAGTCACTCAGAGACTCGAGACAAGTGAAGCCATCGGAACATGTGTAGAGCTCTTCTTTGATCCAATTGCCATCAGGAAGCTGGATGCAATATGACACTTTGTCGCAACCGTCGCAAGTTTTTCCCGGCTTCGTGCAATTAATTCCGTCAATGGCCATTGTTTCGATCGTGTATGGGTCCAATATGTAAGTAATTTGTTGAGATGAAATGGCGGGTATCTAAAAAAAAATTTTTTTTTTAATTGTCAGCATAACTCAACACAAAAAAAAAATACGAAGAATATCAAAATTGTCGAGCTTGATTCGTTTTAAAACCAGCGAAGGATTAAAAGCTGAGACAAACCGTGAAACTCTTGTCGCGTAGCTATTCGGTCGACCAGATCAAATCTATGAAGTTGTTCCGCAGCTCATACATGAATACTAAATATACAAACAGTAAAATTTACGTTCAGTTTTAGTATTCATGTGAATGACTTTCTATTTCACTGTGATTATATTTTTATTTGATAGAAACATTATTAAAAAGTACTTCCAAGAAATCAAAAAAAAAGTGACGCATCCGTAATTTTTAAAATACTTAGTATGAGAAATAGTGGAATACAATAAAAAAAAATTGTATGGATGAATAACGCAGAAAAGAAATGCAGAGCGCGGTACAACCTAATAATCAAATAAACTACAGTGGATTAAAATTGATCTAATATTGTTTGTACTATTTTCGATTACAGATAAAAAAACAAAACTCGCAAAACATTTTTTCGATGACATCCGCGATTTTCATTAGCATGATTACTCCATCAATTTAGTTCTAGATCATAAAAATCTAGATCCAACTTGATAGAATAATTCAATCTAGATCGAAAATCGTGTAAATTGATAGAAATCATTTTTTCAAGCGTTTTTTTATGATATCGACTGAAGGTGCTTGCAAGAATTCCGATATCTAATTTGAATTGTTAAGTCTTTGAACGATTCCACGTGTTTTGTCACTAACGTCCCGGATTTCGCCTTTTGGCATCTTCGGGCATTTTATCACATGGATCCAACAGAACTGTCAGTTCTGTTGCGGAATTGATGTGGAATCGTACAAAGTTTTAACAATTCTTATTTAAACCTTTTTGTATGACAGGTGTAATATTACCAATTAAATATAAATGATTCATTTGAATTATGCGTCAAATGTAAATAATTTTACAAAAAAAAAAAATTATGTCAACTTTGATATTTTTTTGAGAAATCTTTCAATTTTTAATCGAAAACTGGAAAAAAACCCTGCACGAAATACACTTATAGATTTTATAAAAAAAATTATATCTCCGATTTTTGTGGTCGCTGACAAATATGCTTCGCACAAAAACCACTCCATCACAGATTTATATTATATTATGAGGACCAGGACAGGAAAATATAATATCGTAGAAATAGTACTAAACATTGTTTTACTATTTAAACATAATAATTTCCGCCAAGATGCGAGATTTAAATATTTCAAGCGATTTAGTTTATGATATCTACTGAAGGTACTTGATGGAATTTCAATTTCAAAATTTGATCTTTGAAACTTCGTACGATTACACATGTTCAGTTCTATTACATCCGTGAGATATAATGCCCGAAGATGCCGATAGGACTAAGCAGGGGTTAGTGACAAAACTTGTGGCATCGTACAAAGTTTCAACAATTCAAAATTAAAAGTGATTATGTTTTTTAATATTATAATCTAAATGACTATCAAGCATTTTATAGCGCTGGAAGTACCGTACGTTAAAACTGATTTTACGATTATTTTCAAAACAAATACTCAATTATAAACAAGGCGGAAAAAATATTTTTTTTTTGATTAAAATTTGGCTAAGTGTTCAAAAGATTCATCAACATATTTTCAGAAATATGATAGTTACGTATTAAATACTTTAAGGATTTGACTTTCTCGTTTTAAAGTCTACATCACAGTTTATTTATCATTTCAAATACTTACAATAAATACTCCGCAAAATAAAAAGCTCGTCAACATTCTGCTTAGAAACATTTTTTGATATTTCACTGCACAGGTGTTATGATAAATAAAAAATCGATACTAACATAAAAATTCCTAAACATCGTTGTCTTAAATACGTACGTTCAATCAAAAAGGTTTTCTTCTTATCAAGATCAATTAAGTAAAACAAGGCTATCAAATTCCAAGAATGATATTAGTCATATGGGGCCAGAATTTCTCGTGTACCAAATGAACTCAAGTACCAGCGTATCTTAATCTTAATCGAAATCGAAATTGTTTTTTTCTACAACAACAAAAATGCATTTAGATAAAAAAATATCCCTAGAATAATAGATCATTTAAACAAATGAAGACACCGCCAAAAAGATACGCCATTTTGCCAATTATATTAGATTAAATACCCTTTTGAGTACAGTATCTAACATATACAAGCGGGATGCATTGAGAAAGATTATCCTACCGCTAGTCTTGACATAATCATATTCTTTGTAAAAAAAGACAGGTTCAGCTAATAATAAAAAGGAGTTTGATTCTACATACTGTATTCTGATTCCGTTTCATCTGAACGTAAAATATCAGGTAGTTCGGAAAGAAATGACCATTTTTTTCATTAAAACAATAAATTTATTTAAATATTGATAGTATGAAAAATTTGGCCATACTCTGAAATACCATAGGCTACACCAGTGATTTCCGCATAAAATTTTACTAAGACCGCATTATAAACATCAGTAGTACAAATGTCTCAAGCCAGCACATTTTTTTCAAAGCACGAATTAAAATATTTGCCCATTGTATTCATTAATTTATAATGTCATTTATTCTATAGCAAATATTTCGCTAAATTAGTAAAGATTTCAAATTTGATTTGCTGAACCTTTGCACATTTTTTATCACTAACGACCTGGATATAAGAATTAAATTTTTGACATTATCGACTCTTTGAAGTAATCTCATGTAAGAGATATAACAATGGCGATTCGGGAAAATGAAGCCGATCGTTAAGAATATAACTTGAATTTAATTGAGCTCACTATGGCTGAAATTCTAGCCGTTACCCACCAATTTACATTTAGTAGGTATTCCTAAAAATACCCTATTTTATTTTAAAAATAGTTGATAATTATATGTTGTAGAATCCTTTCATAAAAAACTCATAAATAGTTTTGAGTTTTAGTAAAATTTATCGCAGACAATTGATTGTCATATTAATCAAAAGTATTGATTTTATTTTAGTTGTATGACTGAATCCTAGCCTCAGAGGCTTTATTTTTCCTTTAAAACCGATCCTAATTATCCTAAATATTGTGTCAGTTAACTAAAATGTCCAAAGGCAAAACCCATTATTTAGTAACAAAACATATGGAGTCGTGCAGTTTTAACATTTCAAATTTGATATTGAAATTACCATGAAGCACCTTCAGGTAATATCATAAATTATGATGACTTTCTAGTAAGGGTAAGAGTAAGTAAGATAAGCTTTGTAGTAAGGGTCGCAGGATGATGGCTTTGGAACAGCTGGAAATAACGAACAAACTCATATATGTCGGTCACCATTATTGACTCCTCTGACTGATGTCTCTTTGTTTCTGTAATGGACCATTTCCGAGCCATATGTAAACTTATTGATATAGCCGCCTTTTCAGTTTCATTTACAATTGTTAGTTTTATTGCGAACAGGAAACAAGCTAGGTCGTTAAAACTGGAGAGAAGATGTATTGTGTACCTTTTCTACACAGCTATATATAGATAAGCAAATGTTAGATTAAGCATAGTTCAGACGATGGCATGAGCCGAAATAGCTTTATCATAATAATTCATATAAGTGAAAAAAAAAATATTTTTATAGTATCATTATATTTTTATAAGCAATTAAGACATGAAAATATATAATTTTTTTTGCACAAATTTTAAAGAGCAAATTTTGGTTTTTCATAGGTTTCTGGTACTTTTTCACGCGATATTTTAATTCTTGGAACCAAATTGTCAAATTATATGAATGTTGTGATTTTTTTACGCGATTTTTTTACGCGCCGTTTTCTGGAACCAATGTATCGCGTAAAAAAAGCACTGGGTGTAATTAAAGGGTCAATATTTGATTTCGTATAAAAAAATATTAACTATCTTGCTACGGCTTTATAATTTCGCTAACTTTCGTAGTACATCAACAATTCTCAATATCATTGGTCGAGCAACTGCCTGAAAAGCTTTTGAAAGACAATTAAAATAACATGTGGGTAATCCACAATATTTTTAACATATCTTTGGGATTTCTATATTTCTTTCTTCATCTATTTATATTGGTAGAGCTTAATTAAAATTAAGTTTCCTTTACAAACTTATTACTTATAATAGTAAATGGTAAACCCTAACAGTTTTCGACGATTATTTTGGATATCAACTTAAAGGAACGTCTCCTTGATCTCTTATTTATTCGTTGTTGTTGCATTTGTTTCCCGTCATTTCCAACAGAAGTTAATTAGTAACTGCAAAGGTGAACAATCTACATTCAAGTACATTAAGTACAGTAAGTATCATATCCAATATACCTAAATATCCTTGAAAAGTCGAGGTTTCACTGTAATTATATTTTAGAATAAAATTATCATTAGTCATTTAATGATAAAATTAAATGTAAATTTCTTTCTGCGTTACAAATGTATTTATTTTCCATTAATATATATCAGAGCAATTAAAAAAACAAAATAATCTTTATTGCGACTTATTGACATGTCATTTCGATACATTTCTTTTGATAGTAATTGAATTTGAAGCCCGTTGGGCAGTCTCTTCGGATTGGGTTAGCATTCTTATCCGGGCATTCTAAAAACTTCTTGCATGTGATAGGGTCGTCGAAGAGACCCTTAACGATGCATTTACCGTCCGCCCCAACCGCTGGAGGGGACGATTCGCATTTCACTCCGTTGAAGGCTTGACCGGCTGGACACATGAACATGTGAGGGAAAAAAACTCCAGAGGCTGTATCCTTAAGGCAGATGTAATATATGCTTGGGTTTACTGCTATGGCTCCTGACTGCCCCACACTGGTGCAAGGCTGGACGAAGTTTGTGCACGTACCGTTTACAAGTTTATTGCGGCACTGTGTGGATAAAGGATCATAACTGAATCCTGATCCGCATTTGTATGAGTTTGGAGTCGTTTTTACTGTAATAGATCTGCCTTCAGGTTCTATTGTTCTGCTGCCAACTGTTTGTTTATCTTCAATACACATGTGGTATTTCGTGCAATCAAATGGGTCAGGAAAGATGCCTAATTGGTGGCAGGTGAACGTGAATCCAACAATATTCGAGTCGCATTTTGGATTTGTGACATTCGTACAATCGTTCAATGAATCCATGCAAGTCTTTCCACTGTCGCAATCATATAAAGTTTCTTGAAGCAAAGTATCATCCGGCATCTGAATACAGAATGCTACTGTTTTACAGTTTTTGCACATTCTTCCCGGTTGGGAACATTTTTGATCTTGCGACTCGTCATAAGTGAAAAAGTCATCGTATTCAAGCTCGTACTTGGCCTAAAACAACGGCAAACAATACTGTTTATAAAATATTCAGTAGGTAGGTGTTTTCAAAAATTAATAGAGAAAACTTGGATAAAATAATCATTAACAGTTTCATTTCACTCAAAGCGAATAACAAACATGCATATGAAATTTTTACAATGTTAATTTTTTTTTAAATGAAGTCGTCGCCTTATGTGATTCAATTTCTTTGAATAATACATAATAAAAAGAATATTTATATTCATTGGTTGTTCATAAAATAAAATAAAACAACACTCCAAAAGCATCGGGAGTTCTTAGGAAGATTTTTGAGATTTTTCATTTCAAAGTTTAATACAGTGGAACATCCGATCAACTATTATCGCATAGTACGTTTTCCTAGATGGGTCGTTAATTTTTTCTTTCTCCCGTCAAAAACCCATAACAACAATGATAAATAATCCCACATTGACCGTTCCCCGATTTATCGAATTCCTCGATCGGTCGTCTTAATATTATGATCCTGTCTCAAATATTGTCCCGATTGACCAGTTTTGGTAGATAAATCTTTCTATACAATACAATTTTTAAGTTTGAGGGCATTTAATTTTATGTATTAACCAAGAACTTTAACAAAACTTCACATACTTACCAATTTTTTGAAAATTAAGAGGTAGAGGGACTTTGTATTTTTTTACTATATAACTTTTTTTATTCTTTTTTAAGCTTTTTCGCAATCGCCGGCGGATGATGAAACTAAATTTGAAACCACTGGATAAAACGAATGAACAGACCGCAAAAATGACAAGTAAGAAGCCACGGTATTTATAAACATTGAAACCTATTGTTGATAAAGTTTTTTATGTAAAATGTATTTTCGGAATAGTAGGGAATCAAAAATTTTCGAACTCTAGCAACTTTTGTGTCAGACCGGAAATGCACACAGCGCTACGTTTCCACGCGCATAAGCAACGTGGTCGATCATTACACTCTCCCCTGCAATATTTTATCAATTTGTCTTACTACATTTATTATTTGCGAATGTATGATTCAAAATGTCAAAAAGACCTGAAAGTCAAACAATTTTTTTTGTATCATAATGAAAATGTCAAATTATGTCTTACTTAAATTTTTTTAAATAATATTGATCAATTACACTCACAACAGCTGCTCCTATGATCAGGAAGAAAAATAAAAATGATTTCAGCACCATGATTGCTGTATAACAATGCAACGGGAAAAACTATGATTATTTTATTATACCACTTTTTCTTTAAATACTCAAAAGCACAATCAGCCATAATCGCATTGATCAACGTCTTTTTAGGCTTATCTATAAATATGAGTAATAACATAGCAGTACATAGTTGTAATAAACTTGAGGCATGTGTTGTTTATGCTGTCATATTTTCGCTAATTTTCCGAAAGGATTTTTTTTGATTTTTTCAATAAATAGTTGGATAGAAAAGTTCATTCTTTTATTTCATATTAACTCTAATGCTGCTGAAGGTTTTTTGGCTGCAGTCCGAGAAATTCTATGGTTTAAGATCCATCAATTGCACTAAAAAAACAAAACAATACAGACATCGAAATACACTTTTTTTAGTAAGCTACGGTAGAATAGCAACGGCTGATATCAATTTTGACATTTTAACTGAGCTTTCTCGGGGAGAAAGAATTATATTCAAATAAATGAAGCACAGAAAATTATCTGCGGAAATAGTATACACGATAATTTTTGAATTGGCTCTATACGTATTTATAAAGTTTGTACTAAGCATAGTCAAAACAGTTTAATAGGAAAGAGATCAGTAAGTAAAAGAAGCAAAAAGCCAAATGAGTAATAAAATATTTAATGAAGACTCTTTTTCACTTATATAATTTGACCCTATGGTTGCCACAATCGAGATATCTCAAAAGTACTTTTGGTAGCATGTGCGATTCAGTGTGTACACTGTATGAAAATAAAGTTTTAAGACTGGTTAACTTCAAGAATAAACTCTAAAAATCGGTGCTGGACATGTACCGTAAAATATTCGGCCTATTAATTAAGCACTGTGGCATAATTTATTTGCGGCTTCGGAGAGGTGGAATGAATACTGATATACAATAGAAGATACTGGTAACGAGGCGGTTTATATTGCTTTGTCACATAGTTTATTATTGTATATGTTGATACTTTTAGCTTTTTGCGACTTTTTTGAAACTACTTGAGTTCATGCATTTTTATAATTTTAATTATTTCCTTAAATACACTTGAATTTTACAAGTTTCAATCGTCAATGGAATATGTTTTGCAGAACAAACATAATCCTAAGCATTAATAAACTTGACAGAAGCGGTATTTATAAGATGTCCTGTGGCTTATGTTTGTTCATTTATATCGGACAGACAGGTAGAAGTATATCCATTCGAGCTAAGGAAAATGTAAGATCATTCAACAGTAAAAAAATAGATTCATAATTCGCTCATCACGTTATAAAAGAATCACATAATATAAATTCAAACTCAGCACCTAAGTGTTTGCATCTTTGTAATAAAGGTTGCAAGATGACGGCTTGTTCTTAAACAGCTGGATATCGATAGATATCAACAATCACAAAGGATTCTTAACGAACAAACTAATATATTGTCTAGCCCATTTATTAAACCTCTCCACTGGGCACAGTAACCACATGTAAACTTATTGTCATAGCCGCATTTTTTAGTTTCATTTACAAGTTTTGAAAAATTTAGTTTTATTGTGAAAGAAACAAGCTAGGCTGTTAAAACAGGAGAGAAGATGTATTGTGTACCTTTTCTACACAGCTATATATAGATAAGCAAATGTTAGGTTAAGCATAGTTCTGACGATGACGTGAGCCGAAATAGCTATCAACCATATTTTTAAAACATAATTTTTTAGAACTAAAATACATTACTATTTTTTTCACCGTGTTATAATGGAGTTCTACCAAGTGAATGCCAATTCAATCAATACATAATCCTAAGCATTTATTTTTTTCAACTATAGTAGAAAAAGTAAATTTTACTTCATTGCAATCAACTGTTGTTATTATAATTGTTAATTTTTTTACAAAAAGAATCCAAATGATCTTTACAGAAACATTCTTCACACCAGTTCTTGTAGAAATATCTTCGCATAAAGTATGAGGTGAATAAACGACAGTTAATATCGCACAGTCTTTTAACAACAGATAAGTTTTTTTACAAAAATCCAGTCCAGAAAATACCAGAATATATGGAGTCTCAACAATTTATATTGTACATCAATGGCGTGCGAGCATGCAAACGTCACTACAGGAACATTTATGAATATCTACGGATAGTATTTTATGAATTTATATCTAACTCATCTATGAAAAGTTATCTTATTTCCAGAATTTTCAAATTAAAAAAATATTCTAATATTATTCACATTCGAGTGGAACAGCTTTCACTAGTTCTGCAAGTATTATTTTTTAATATACATTTTTGTGATAGCCCATGAAGTATAGCGTCATAAAAGTGACTAACTTCATGAATAACATTGTTTATTTTTGTGTGGCAGCCCTTAAATGAACTGATTTATTGTTCATTTTTTCTTTCCAATTTTTTATAAAAACCAATTTAAAAGACGTATTAAATGAAATAGTTTTCCGTGGACGTATTGTTGCAATTTGTATTATTTTGCACCCATACCTCGCTATATATTGTATACGGCCGCTCTCTATACTCCATTTCGCTATAACGACCCTCTTGAATTATGGCAAGTTTTCGATTTACGGCCTAAAATGTTTCGCTATAACGGCAAAAAAAGCTTTTTTTCGGTTTTTTTAAGCGTTCGACAATTTTTTTAAGCCAAGCCCATCCTTACCAACGAAAATGGTGACGACAGTGATCTACAGGTTACCATTTCTTCGTCGTCTTCAGATTAAAGCCGTTTAAAAAAAATTATGTATGTATACATACACATATTTTACGTAACATGAAGTTGTTTCATTTTTGTTTATATGATATATTATTGTTGGTTTTTGGAGTCTGTTATTATTTTATGTAAAAATATATGCACTTTTTATGTATGTGTTTTTGGTTTAAATGAAATAAAAAGATTAAATGCATTTTGAATGATAAACCATGTTACATATTATATTTTAAAAATTTGAAACCGATGCCATTGAATTTTTATGAATTTGTATTAGAATAATTGACTACTTATACGGCTTTTTGCTTTGCGGCCAAGTTTCGTCGAACTCCAGGCCGTAAAGCGAGGTATGGCTGTATTTAGAATTACAAAGTGGCATATTACAAAATTACAGGTGGCGTGCAAAGGGTTAAAGAATTATATTTCAACAGACGTTTTCTGTGAGAACTGCTTAATGTATTTAGCTACTCACTCTTTCTTTTTCGTAGAGATTCGAGGTTGAAGAGATAAAGCAAGGACAATACTAGTGATCTCTCATCGCTCCCACTATGCTCAGATGACACCATAGATATCCACCCATCGGGACAGAAATCCATTCACGATCCCGTCCACGAAACTGTCATTGTCGGATCGTTAAATATTGGCACTCAACAAACAATATATCTTTTTTTACTTCCAAAAATTCTTTTTATTAGTAGTAGGTCAACGAATGCCTGTAAACAGAAATGATTAAATCAACTAAAAATCAATTCTTTCCGTACTTGGATTTAAGCCAGTCAACTAATCTAAAACCACAGACAATCTCAACAAGAATCCAACTATTAAAGAATATAATTTAATAAAAATAACATGGTTTTCTATCACTGTGAAATGTATTTTTTAGTGATTTTTTATAGATTACAGCTTTTGTAATCAGATCATACTGATAAAAAATTAATAAAACTTAATCTTTTTTAAATCATTACTTACACAAACAAATTATGCTCACTAAATCAATTCTGATAATTTGAAATGAGTGATTATGTTAAGATAATTTTTGATCCAATATTAGAATCAATGACTCTTATTTAAAAAGGTAACTGAAAATAATGGTAATTAAATGATATTAGGAAGCAATTTTATTTTTTTCTTTTACCTTATTTTTGTCTGATTTATGCATGGAAAGGTTATATTCCAATACTGCAATGAATCCAGGGGGGAAATTGATTTACACTAGAAAAATACACTTGACCTCCCAATAATGTAAAGAGTGAGCTACGCTTCAGGAATAGTACGTCATGACAGACTAATTATTCATATAAAAACCAAAAACCTAAGTTCTTTCAATTTTATACCAACATATGATATTTCAATATTATTCCTTAAACTTAGGCCACATCAGTTATTGATAAAAAATTAGTTTCTTATGTCATTCAAGCCTGAAAATCAAAAATCAATTCGCTGATAGTCAGGTCAGTATTTTATTCGAAAATTTCATTAGGGCGATTATTGGTTAACAATAAAGACATTAACCATTTTGGTGATAAGTCTGGCACTTATAAATTGCAGTGCAATGGTTGCCAATTTTTTACGTGGGTAAAACTACGCGTACCCTATACATTATATTAGAAGTTTAAAACACGTAGCTCCTTTTAGATTAAATAAACATAAATCGAAATTTGCCAACCTTTTACTATCGGAAAACCATTCGCTTAACGCCGATGAAGGTGTAAAATTATTGCATCTGAACACGGGAGATCATAAATTGTTTTCTCAAGAAATTTTTCAAATAAACAGAGTTCAATTATGAAATTTAAGTAATATTCTTAACGACAAGCCCAATCTTCCCAATTCTCCCTTGTTCTTTGCCTTAATTTAGATCAGTTCAATGATCCGATAATATCATAAATTGAATTCCTATATTACGTTACCTGGTTTTTAATTTAAACGTTTTATTCCCACCGCTACCCACTAATTTGAAATTGGTAGGTATCTCTCATTCAAAAGTTGCAAAGTTGTATTTTAATGATGATTTTTAAAATAATAAAATTGATTTTTATTTGTTTTAGAATAATTTCATCATAACCTCATTAACAATGTATAGTGTTAATAAAACTTATCACAGACAATTGATTGTCTTTATTATTAAATTAATAATTTTTTTAATATTTCAATCATACGTTTTAATCCTAGCCTTACGGTTTGTGTTTTTCCTTTGTAATTGCATATTCTTGTATATAACCGATGCGAACTACTTCTTGTGCGTCAGTTCTGTTGCATCCATTTGATAGAATGTCTGATGATACCGAAAAGCAAAGCGCGTGTTTTTAGTGACAGAACATGTGATTCAATATTTAAATTATATCAAGCACCTTCATAAATAATGGTAACTATAATTTTAAAAACAATGCAATCACATATTCACACAGTACTTGGTAAAAAATGTCATTGGTTAGTTATTTTATGGAGTCGTCGGTGGCCACAGGAAAATTCCCTGCCGGCCACCATGAGAGCCACTGGCTAGGTCGGTATAGCTAGTTCTAGAGAAAATACCTTATCTTGACATTAAAGGTGTTAACAATCAATTCTTGTTGAAAAGACATTATGGACCGTGTGACAAAGTCAAAGGACAAACAGCTATCAACAGAAAAAAATTCTATGCCCGTATTTAAAATATTAATATACAATTTAATAAATTTCTTAAAATTTCAATTTTACTATGAAAATTTTGCGTTTTATAAAAGATATGTTATAGGAGAGACTAGCAGGAACATCTCTTTAGAGTATAAATTACGCTATAAATTGTTCAATCCAAAGACTTTAATCATTGAAGACAAATATGAACTTTATTTATTTAAATTTTAAAGTACTCAATCGCAATGACGTAATGAAAATACAATAACGTCGTTTGGTTTATTCATAATTAAAATAAAATTAAATATCGATAATATTTTATAACTGACCCTACGAAATCAACAGGGTATTAATTTTGAGGATTCGCGAAGTGTTATTAAAAGTTTGGAAAATCCTGCTTTAAGTACACGGTGTTGTCAATATATACAACAATTTTGAATATATTATATAAATATTTTATCCAACTCGATTATGGGCTGAAGTACGTAACGAAATAAAATAACCATTTTATAAAAAAACAACAAATTTATTGCAATTGAAAATATTTCATGTAATTCGTTTTATCGAGAGCATTGATATAGGACGGATTTCAAGGAAATAAAGCACACAGCGAAAAATATGTTCGTTTGTTATTTACGTATAAAAAATTGTAGAATATTCATTCATTTTAGATGTGAACAGGCAATCGTTGTGCAAATTCTTGTACGGAAATTAAAAAATGCCCCTACTGCGCAGTTTGCTATAGTTGGTTTTGTATTTACTTTACAATTGTAATACTGAAGGCAAGACTCTGGATATTCAATATAGCCGTTCGCGATACAGTTGCCATCCGCATTTAATCCTGGAGGAAAGGATCGGTCAACGCATCCTCCATTGTAGAATTCTTGGTTTCGGGGACAAGCAAACATCTGGGGGAAGTACGGTCCTAATCCATTCAACCTAAGACATATATAATAGAGACCCAGAGTGTCAGGAATAATGCCACTCTCTCCAGCGACTTTACATAAAGGAGCAGGCGGTTTGCATGGTTTTTCAGGGATTATCTTATTGCGGCAAAGAGTTGTAAAAGGATCATAACTATATCCCGCGTCACACTGTCCGGAGTAAGGTTCGGGTTTCACAGGCGATTCACCGATTTTGCTAGAGACGCAGATGTGATATTTGGTGCAGTCCTCCGCGTCGGGAAACATCCCGGTCTGGTGGCAGACGAACTTATACTTAGGGACAACGGCGTCGCATTTCGGGTTCGGCTCCACGGAACAGTCGTTGATTGTACTCAGACAGGTTTGGCCGCTGGAACAGTCATACATCTCTTGCTTGATGTAATTACCTCCACCTATTTCGACACAGTAAACAACTTTTTGACAGGTATCACACATTTTTCCAGGACGCTCGCATTCTGCTCCATCAGCCAAAATAAGGCGGTCAGTAACTGAATCTCTGGTGTAAGTATTATTTGCGCTCGTCACAGTCTGGAAGTTGAAAATAATTTTATTAAAAACACAATTACACCTATCCCTCGATTTACACCGTACGTGTTTTACACGTTTTCGCTTTTACACGGATTAAAAAAAATATACAGCTAAGTGAAGATGATGTAATTAACTTAATTAATGAAACTAATGATTGTGACAATGATTTTGATGCAAAAGAATTTGAACCAGTTACATTTACAGCTAAAACCGTCCACGAAAGACTCGAATTGGGAAGAAAATTAAGTAATCATTTTGTACAAAATGACTCAAATGTTGAACGAGTCCTTCGATTCCAACGTGATATTAATAATGCTTGGCTCAATTTGATGAGGTCCATAAAGATCTGACAAGAAATCCTAAGCAAATGTTAATAATGGATTTTATTACCAAAACTCCTCGAGGTGTAAATGTTTCTATTGATTGAATTGGCATTCACTTGGTAGAACTCCATTAAAACACGGTGAAAAAATAGCAATGTATTTTAGTTCTACAAAATTATTTTTAACAAATATAGTTGATAGCTATTTCGGCTCATGCCATCGTCAGAACTATCTATAGTTCTGTATATATACTATACATATAGTTCTGACGATGGCGTGAGCCGAAATAGCTATCAACTATATTTGTTAAAAATAATTTTCTAGAACTAAAATACATCGCTATTTTTTCACCGTGTTAAATGTTTCTACTTCAAACATCGAGTTGGCATAGTTTGTCACGAAGAAGAGACTGACAGAATTGTTATAGTAATGAATGATAAAAACTCCACACACCGTTGCAATATTTTTTTATGAATCTTTTGTATTTCTTTTTTTTGTCCCTCTATATATGCTTTATGTGTATTTAATTAATAAAAGAATATGTATATTTATAAATTGTAATAATTTTTTTTTATTTATGTATTTTACAAAACAAACAAATTATGCGTTTTTTGTGTACTTTTCGATTTACACGGTTTTACATTAAAAAATGTACAATTTAGATTTACTTGTTTTTCTCAGGAACTTATGTTATATACCGTAGAAATCGAGGGATAGATGCTTTGAAATCAATTCAGGGCCGCGAAGCAATAGCCCTTGATAACGGATCGGACAGATTCAAATATCAGTATAGAGTTTTTCAACGGCTTTAAGTTTTTAAGTCATTGTAGAACATAAAATAATAAATAATTATAAAGTATCAACTGTCACTTCTTCAAGAAAATATGTAATACTTTAAATATTAAAAATACATTTTTTTAGTAAATATGATGTATCCGTGTGATAGAATACCTAAACATGCCAAAAGGTAAATCCAAGGTGGTTTAGTGACAGAACATGTGGACCCGTACAAAGTTTTAAAAGTATATATTTGATAATGAAATTCCATCAAGCACCTTCAGTCGTGACTTGATAGCGTTTGCACACCTCCACGCTTTAAGCGTTTAATTAGTTATAGAGAAATTAAGCATTTAGAAAAGTGTTTTTTTAATTTTTTTTTTATACTTACGGATATAGTTCCAGCAACTAGGAAAAACAAAACACTTGACAAAATCATTTTGAAAAATGTAATTTTGTATTTCACCTCGAAATTTATTTCTCTCGTCGTTTTAGCTTAAATAATGCAGAAAACGACCATCAATCAATATGCTTGTCACCAAGATTAAAATCATGGATAATCCAGGAAACGCGTATATCAACTATTGATAAGTGAAAAATTGCTTGGTACTCAGTCTATGGATCAAAATACACTTCGTAAGACACGGTGAAAAAAATAGCAATGTATTTTAGTTCTACAAAATTATTAAAAAAAAAATATAGTTGATAGTTATTTCGGCTCACGCCATCGTCAGAACTGTACTTAAACTAACATTTGCTTATCTATATATAGCTGTGTAGAAAAGGTACACAATACATCTTCTCTCCTGTTTTAACGGCCTAGCTTGTTTCTTTCTCGCAATAAAACTATTTTTTTTTTTTTTTTTTAATTTCTGAATCAGGCTATAGTGTGCTCTGATTAAAAAGAAAAAATGAATGTTGTATATCAGTTAGTGAATATAAAATGGATATAATGTTTTTTTTTGTTTGATACATACACGTTGCAAAATTTTATTGCTTTTACAGCGTCAAAATATAATGTAATGTTCTGACCATTGGCATCACCACTGGCAGACTGGTTCTACGCTTTACTACTTACTTTCTACGAAGTACAAACAATACATTGACTTGATATCGAAAAATATTCGTAACATATTATACAAAGGCGTGCAGAAATCTAAATATTTAAATGTCCATTATCCACCCGCCGCAAAAGCTTTAGCATGCAATGCTAGCATGTAAAAAACCACATTGAAATGATAATATTATTACAATTTTTCCTTTGCATCTTAGTTCACGGGTCCGTGAGACAATTTCGTGTAGATAAAATTATCGATTGAATTTGACTTTCTGATAATAATTTGTACCTTTGGATTGACCGTACATACATTTTTTTTTATAATTAAATTTCTATGTATAATACTTTCCATCAACGGGTGACTAGAAATAGAATTGCTTTTAGAAACTGTAAGAATATCTGAAATTCATAGCCATTTAGTAAGCATATCCATACGCCCTCTACTCAATAGTTGGCTTTGCACACAGACGATTTCACACTTTGGGATTGGGAAATATGTATGCTTTAAAAAGTAAAACGGTGTGGTTAATGTTCTCATTTTTGAACCAGATGTTTTATCCATACAAACAACGTAATAACTCGCAATAGCGCCTGATTCTAAATCTGGTCACTGTCAAAACAAGAGTATTCTAGATTAACCATTTCGTAGCCGCAAATAAATCACGCCACAGTGATTACCAGGCCGAATTTGGTCAATACAAAGCCTTCATAAAAAAAAATTTTTTGCTGTTTTACAAAGAAATTATAGTTACAAAATAGACTTACAAAATATTATATCCCGCACCGAATTTTGGAGTTTATTTTTGAAGTTAACCAGTTTCGAAACACGCTACCAAAAGTACTTCCGAGATATTTCGTCTGTGGCAACACGAATATTGCAACATTTGACGAGATATCTCGTCTTTGGCAACCATCAGGTTATGTTATAATAGTGTAAAAAAGTTTCATTGAACATTTTATTTCACATTGAGTTTTTGGTTTCTTTTATTTACTGATCTCTTTCCTATTAAACTATTTTGACTATGGTTAATATAAACTTTAAAAATAAGTGTAATGCCAATTCAGAAAATATCGTGTCTAATTCTTATTATCAGGCACTACAAGCTTCCGAACATTACTCAATTTCAGAAAAGAACCCTAACAATTAGCATGATCTTATGTATAAAATATCGACACAAAGTTTCTCAAACTCCGGGCATTCTGAATTTTTAAATCACTTTATCTTTCCCTACAACCTACAAAGACCTACTCCACTCATTTTTATGACAGGTGAAACTAGCAGAAGAAAGAAAAGATGACTACGTGGCTACGAAGAGAAAACTTCAAGAATATCTGGACCATTGATCGTGGCTTATTTCAAAGGTAAATAATAAAACGTAAATGTCAAAAAAAAAATATATGTAGCACATCACTCAATAAGTTTGTTAGATGATTTACAAAACAGCGACTTTTGTGTAACTTTATTGGATTCCATTCATCAATATAGTCTCTTTCGTAAATTCATTGTAGCGCTTTTCATATATATTTCTTTTGAAATGGTTTGTCCAGCCCTTCAACGTATTTTTACGTTTTGGCGCCCCCTCTTCATTCTAAATGGAACCGTTTTCAAAGTTTCTGTATTAAGTAACAATCAATCGTGATAACTTAATACTCAACATCGTAGATTTAAAGAAGTGCAAAAACGATTCACATTTTATTTGATGATTCTTATAATCAAATTTAAGTATACTTTTTAATAATTTATACTTATTTTGACAGCACATATTATCAAAACGTGTCGAAAATTGTCCATTGTGATTCAATAATTACTTTAAAGAAGGTTACGCAACAACTCTGGACTGATCATAAAATAGCTGCATGCGAGACACTGTAAATAAAACACTCAATTGGTGAATTGATTTTATTAAAATGGTATTAATATATTGTGCATTGCTATTTACATTGGAAATTTTATAAAATAAATGCCGTACAATCAATATTGAAATTTTTAAACAAACGGTTTATATTTTAGCAAGTAAAGTCGACGCATTTTGTTACCGCGTAATCAAATTTAGTGCCCGTTGGACAAGCTCGACGAACTGGCGAAGCTCCTTTCGCTGAGCAATCCAAATAGGTTTTGCAGGAGACCGGGTCCACGTAATATCCTTTGTCTTTGCATTTGCCATCAGCGTCTGTTGACGGCGGTGGTGTAGAATCGACACACTTAGCTCCGTTGAACTTTTCGGCAAACGGACAAGCGAACATATGTGGGAAATATGTCGTACCAGACTTCAAACAAATATAATACAGGCTAGGATTCACAGCAATACCTCCAGATTGCCCAGGGGATTTGCAAGGGGCGGCAAACGGTGTGCAAGTTCCGTTGACGAGTTTGTTACGGCACAATGTAGAAAGGGGGTCGTAGCTATAACCATCGCTGCACTTGTAAGACATTGGGGTAGATTTCGGAGTGAGGCTCGTCGCGTTTTCTGGGACACAAATGTGATACTTCGTGCAGTCGAAGGGATCGGGGAACATTCCCGTTTGATAGCAATAGAATTTATAATTTAGAACATTAGAATCACACTTTGGATTAGGCTTGTCGCTGCAGTCTTTGGTAGATTCCATGCACGTTTTACCGTCACCGCACGTGAACATTTCTTCTTTTATCCAAGCTCCTGTCGGTAGACCAATACAATACGATACAGAATTGCATCCGTCACACATCCTCCCTGGCTCTTTACAAACTGCAGTGGTATTCTCGGCGTCTTTTCTCGCAAAACTTAGTGAATACGTTTGCGCTGCAACATCACCAAGTCTCTGAAATATAACAATGTCAGTCATTCATGTTAGTTCAATTTATATTCCCATACCGATTGTAAAAAAAATCGTCCCGACTGTCAATTTATACTTAACACATCGAAATTCTTAAGCTGTGTTTCAACGCGATAGACCAATCCTTCGAAAAAAGACAAATAAGATACCTAAAGTATTTGACAGAATAATATTATGTTTTATTAAAGTCAAGATTCAAACAATTTAAAAATAGTCTTCCAATTAGTGTTATGGCCTATGAAATTATTGGTTTACACGACCCAAAAACTCGATTGTTTCGCGTGCAATACACGATATCAGCATTCCCCTCCTGAAGACTATATAAAGAGGCACCTTGTCCACTACTAGCGATATTTTTGCAAGATTCAAAAAAACAAATTGTTTGGGAATATAGAAAAAAAATATTTTGATCCCTATACCGGTAACAGAAAAAAAATAATCCCTATAGTACTGAAATAGCAAAAAAGTAAGCGAAACTCGGTACAAGTGTAAACATTGAAGTGTGGTTCTTCACATGTCTGTGGGCTGTCAATTTTGCATATCTATGACTTATTTTAATAATGTTTTTAACCACACCACAAAGTTTCATTTGATTTACCCAATATTACTAGTTATTAAACATTTTTAGTAAACGCTTAAGAAATATGCCATCTCTTCAAAAACGGGCCTGGCACAGGGACTTAGTTTACCCAATTTTGGCCTGGGCTAATAGTGTTAATATAATACATTGAAACAATAGTAATACAATATATTTAACCTCGTTAATCTGAAACGAATGTTTATCACAGATATTTAAAATATTAGGAGACCAGTTACGTCGCAAATCAATATTTACTCGAAGTAGGAACATATTACATTGATTTTATAATAAATAATAAAAACATATTTTAATGATTATTTTCAGAAAAAATTTTAGAATCAAGACCGGTTTCGCTTACCGCAAACATTATAAACTGAATCGTACAACATATGCTCGTATTTATCATAAATATGATGCGGCAGAACTGACCAAATGATGCCGAAAAGTTAAATCCTTATCCTAAAATAAAAGTTAGCACCTTCAGTCAATATCATAAATTTAAAAAAGTTGGTTGTCCCACCTACACCCGTTATGTGTATGCAGTCACTATATTTGTGAAATATTTTTTAACTATTCTATCAGAAATATTATCAAAGTATTAACCAAATTAATGAGTGGCATCGTTCTTGTATTTTTATTATAAAAAAATATAACACGGTAAATAAAAGAGCTTTATAATTCTAATAAGCCGAAATAGCTACCAACGATATGTCTTATAAATTTTGTAGAACTAAAATACATTGCTATTTATTTCTTCACCATGTTATAATGGAGTTCTATCAAGTAATACCACTTCAGTCGATGTAAAAAAAGATATTTAAAAATTTCAATCACAGTAAATACATATTAAAAGTTTCTGTTTGCCTACAACAATTAAAATTTACGAAATTAAGAAAAAAAATCTACAAAATTTTCACTTACGAACGCTGTGCCAACCAGCATGAATAAAAAAATATTTTTTTGGTAAAACATTTTCACGTTTAAGTTCCTTCTGCTTGCAGTCAAAGCTAAACTGCGTATAGGAAAATACTTGCATGCTCTCTTTAAATACCTGTTTTTTAAATAAACATTAAAGCATCACGAGACATCAATGCCATAAAAGTATAAATATGAACTTGTTGATGAAATAAAATTAAGTATTTTGTCAGGGTGCGGCTTCTCAACTGGAAACGTATGGCTAAATCAGTTTTTCATTTTTGTAACAAAAACTTTTTTTTTAACTGTATCATTCTTTCACACCCATGCACACGAATGGCTTACAACCTATACAACAATATTTAACAACGTTACTTAGCATATTAATGTTTGTCTTATTTATCCCGTTATCCGTTTATACGGATCAAGATGACTCCCAGAATATGATCACCTCTTTTTTATATGACTCTAATCTTTTCCATGGGCTCCTATCCTTAAGCGTATGTTGT
The DNA here is from genome assembly GCA_028555115.1 of Himalopsyche japonica. Lineage (NCBI taxonomy): Eukaryota > Metazoa > Arthropoda > Insecta > Trichoptera > Rhyacophilidae > Himalopsyche > Himalopsyche japonica. The sequence continues at coordinate 30,315 of JAHFWJ010000202.1, forward strand.
ACGTAGTGGTTTGATTATTTTAGGGCCTAGAGAAGTAGTTTTCATGTGAAATTTCACTATGGCCGCATTATAAATATCAGCGGTCCTATGGAAATATCTCGTGGCCGCACCAAATGTGATGAAAATAGTTTCGATATTTATTTTTTATATAATGCATTACACAGATGCATTACACAATATGCAGCTGTAGGTAATGCAATGTAGGTTTATTTAATAAATTTTTAAATAATAATAATTTTACAAATTCCTTTGTAAAAAGACATTTTTTTAAATATCAATATTTACTTTAAAACTGCTAGTGGCGGCACATGAGAACCACTGGTCTAGAGAATAATACTTGTTACTTTTACGTTGTGTATAATGATTTTTGTTACTTTTATTTTTCTAAATCAATTCTTTTATAAAGATTTTTATTATATAATAAAAATTAAAAAAGGAGAAGTATTTTGATTAAAAACAACAAAAATTAATCACAAAATCATTTACATAAAATTTTATCTTTTGATTGTAATGATTGTTGAATACTTCGTTCATTTGAATCATGTTAACTCTTAATTGTTATTTTTGATGGATTCGAAAATAACTATATGGATATTTATTTACACAAAAAAAACCTTGTGCAAAATGGAAATCTTCAGAATTTATAAACTTATTTTTATTTTTATTTATGGAGGTTTATAGCAGAATTTCAGTTCGAGTTCAGCGAGCCGACACAGTGACAGAAGCAAATAACTCCTATGAGAGAATACAATTATGCATGTATACATATATTATATATATATATATTTCTTATTGTATGTATATAATCAATAATTAAATTAAATTTTATCGCAAAGCTAAACAACAAATTGTGTTTGAATTGTCACAATTCAAATTTGATATTGAAATTCCATCGAGCACTTTCAGTCGATATCGTAAATTAAACAAATTGCGTGTGTTTTTTTTCATATATTTTTAATACCCTTTTACGCGATATTTTGATTTTTGAAATCAATTTATCAAAATACGAAAGTAAAGTTTTTTACGCGATTTTTTTATACGCGCCAATTTTTGGGCTTGGACAATTTATCGCGAAAAAGAAGAATTGAGTATACATGGGGATGTTTTGAGATAAACTCAATTCGTAGTCGAAACGCTTTTCATCGGACACGGACGTAGTTACAAAAAAAGTTTATTACAATCAATGCACATAAATTTACCGAAATATTATTCCAAAATACTTAATTTTTGAAGCCTTTATTTCATAATAAAATATTTTCAAAGCAATCTTTAAGTATCACTGCTTGTAAACAAATACAATTAGTGAATAAACACGGAATTTTTTTCATGGTCATGAGGTGTTGTAAATCGTTTCAATAAAATGTTTACAGCAGCTTTTATGAATACAACAGTTTTTCTATCCGATTTTTAACAGCTATTTTTGTACAACAAAAAACCATAAGAAGCACATTGTTTCAGTCACGGCTAAAATGATTCAATTTTGTTACTCGTAGCCGAGTGGTCTTTGTAACTCTCTTGAATATAGTCCCAAAACCACCGCATATTGCTTTTTCAATCAATATATGTTTTTTCTATAAGGTCAAAACATGTGTCTCCAAAAATTAGATGTGGCTATAGTGATATCTTTACTCAGTGGCGTAACAACTAATGCGGTTACCTGGAGGATTACTAAATAACATATAGTTCCAAAGAAAACTTTTTACATAATTTTTGATATCAACTGAAGGTACTCGGTGAAATTTCAATATCAAATTGGAATCGTTAAAATTGTCTACGATTCCACATATTTTGTCACTAATGATTCGGGTTTCGCCATTTGGCATCTTCAGATATTCTATCACATGGATGCGAAAATTTGTATTTTTAGAGCTTAACATTTTTTTAACAAACGAATTCTTTAATATCGACTGAAGGTGCTTGATGGAATTAGCATATCGAATTCGATTCGTGTAAACTTCGCACGATTCTACGTGTTTATATATGATGAGATTTTTAACTAACTAAATCACCAACCACACAAATCTCATATTTTGAACCTCTGACTGTTTATTTATGATTTAACTAAAGAAAATATTTTGATATCTAAGTCCAAGGGGTGACAAACATTTTTTCCTATATTCAGTCGGTTTTCCCAAATTAGAGCACGGTATAATTAAAAAGAGGTATTATATCTGTCCTCTTGAATTTAATTCAATTTACGAACAATTTTATGGGTAATAACGATATAGACTGAAGGTGCTTGATGGAGTTTCATTATGTTATTTTAAGTGTTGAAACTTTGTAAATTTTTACAGGTTTCGTCACTCACAGCGTTTCGCTTTTCGGCATCTTCAGACATACTATCGCACGGATGCAATAGAACCGACACATGGTAAACAATTTGCACGGATTGTAAGTAAGGACTAATCTTACACGGTGGCTGATCTAATGAATATGTGCAATAGAATGCTTGAAGATGCCGAAAAGTGAAACCCGGGTCCCGAGTGAAAAAACATGTTGAATAGTAAAATGTTTTAACAATTCAAATTTCACTTTTATGGGAATTAAGTTTATCAAAAAATCTGTGTTTTTGAACGTTGCAATGAACAGCCACGAATCAAAAAAAAAATTTTTGACAACGTTATATTATTTTTTTAATTTCGCAACATGTTATCTAGAGGCAACAGCTTTACAATAAAAATCATTAACACCTTATGTGTACACATAAGTTCCGTCAATATCATTTTTTTTTTCAGCTTAAATTTGACGCGTTGAAAATTGTTTTTTGAGATATCTTTTCTCCTCGAGTTGATCATGAGTAATCTAATATAAATTTTTCTTGAGTTAAGTTTTTATGATTGAAAAATAAATAACAAAAATGAAGGACAGAACGCATGCGCGATCATCAAAAGACGAATTTGCAGTAAGATTTTTTTAAATTCTGATAGTATAAGTTCTGCATTTCCCAGGAGACATCCACGAGGGCGCCACAGTTGCGATCATAAAACTCCAAGCTAGATTTACACTATTGTTTAGTGAGATAAAAAAAAACTATAAAATATGGCTCGATAAAGTTATTCGAATAACGATGCATGACGAAATTACAACAGATTTCAGGAAAGCCAAAATATAAAAGATGTTTGTATTCGTAATCAAAAAAATTAGAATACTTTCGTCCCTTTTATTTTGTAGTAGTGATCTGATTTTTATTTCATGCACTTAATCTTTGTGTAAAAGATTGTGATGTGTGATGAGCCAGTAACAAACTGACGATATTTTTGAAATAAAATAACAACGTGAGAGAAAAATATGGCATTTTTCTGTTGGTTGAGAAACTTTAATCTTATATTTATCTGAGGTATACATTCTTTAGTAAAATTATCTGTTTTATTTAAATAAATCGAGATATAATATGGGTTTTAGGCAAAGATCCTTCATTCAATAATAAAGAAAAAACAGTGGAAGATTGTTTTATTTAGTATAAAATCAAAACATTATTCTAAAATTACATATTTTTTTATTTGAACGTGAATTATAGTTACATACATATTATATAATAGATATTAAGAATTGTGCTCTTGAGTTATGATATTAAATCGAAATTTTGTATAATAGAGTTTTGTTGACATTCCAGCAAATATTTTGAAAGATTTTTCTTGCTTTAAGCAATTAATATCATGGGTCATCTATGAGAGAATAGTAAGTAAGTATAAAGTTTAATTAGCAATAATATTATTACTGGATAAAAGCATGTATAAATATAAAAAGAATATTGTGATATACTTATTGAAGTTTGACGGCAAAAAAATTAAACTGTGTTTTTTATGGCATTTAAATCGACAGATCAGAAAAAGTATACATTGTTTCGATTGTTGTTAGTTATATTACATCTCGTGCAACGGAATATAACTTTGGTTGATTAACAAGTGAAATCTACACACTTTTGTAGGGCGTAATCAAATTTATATCCTGCATAACATACACGACGAATAGGCAAAGCTCCTTTTGCTGTACATTCCATATATCCTTTGCAAGTTGTTGCGTCATTGAAGAATCCTTTATCTTTACATTTTCCATCGGCGTCTGTGGCATTTTGAGACACAGAGTCAACGCACTTCACTCCGTTGAACGTTTCAGCATACGGACAAGAGAACATTTGTGGGAAATACGATGTTCCAGATTTCAAACAGATGTAATACAGACTTGGGTTGCCAGAAATGGAGCCTGTCTGTCCTGGTGTGACGCAAGCTTTGCCAAAAGGAGTGCAAGTTCCGTTGATGAGTTTGTTGCGACATAATGTAGAGAGAGGATCGTAGCTGTAGCCAACACTACATTTGTTAGACATCGGGACTGGTTGAGGGGTAAGAGTGGACGAGTTTTTCGGTACGCAAATGTGGTACTTGGTACAGTCGAAGGGATCGGGGAACGTTCCTGTTTGGTAGCAATTGAATACGTAATTCACGACATTGGAGTCGCATTTTGGGTTGGACGTATCGCTGCATTGTTTCGTTGACTCCAAGCAAGTTTGATTGCCTGGACATTCATACATTTCCTCTTTGAGCCATGTTCCCGTCGGGAGACCAATGCAGTATGCGACAGACTTACATCCGTTGCATATTCTTCCCGATTCCGTGCAGTTTACTTCTGGCTGTCCAACTTTACTTCCGAAATCCATGGAGAATGTCTGCGATGTGACATCAGAAATCAACTAGAAACAATTATTTTTTTCATTGGTTGAATTATCATTTTCTTGGTAAAACTCCATTATAAAACGGTGAAAAAATTGAAAGGTATTTTAGTTCTACAAAATTTATAAGATATATAGTTGATAGCTATTTCGACTCACGCCTTCATCAGAACTATGTTTAAACATACATTTACCTCTATATATATATGTATATACAGTTGTTTTAATCTTTTAAAAAGAATTGCCTGAGTAACCATATCGGCTACTTTCAATTTATTGATTGAATTGGCATTTGCTTGGTAGATCTCCATTTTAACAAGGTAAAAAAATAGCAATGTATTTAATGAAAGTTCTATCAGCTATATATCTTTGAAATTTTGTAGAACTAAAATATATTGCTAATTTAATATTTAAACTCTATTTAAGAGTACTTTTTAAAATTTGGCAAAAATATATTTGCTGTGTTTTCAATTAACTCCCTCCTTTTCTATTTTTATCTACTCTCATTATTGAAAATGAAATTCGAATGTAGATAAAGAATTTAAATCTGATGAATGTTTTTACGGTTTACTAGGTTTTAAATACTTCTCTATAATAATAAGTCTAATGAGTCTATGGTAATAATAAAAAATAGCTACTCATTTCCGGCCCAAGAATGTTTATAAGAACAAGCAAGTTGAACTGGAATAAATGAAAACCATTTCGAACCAATTATAAAAAAATTTGAAAACCGTGCTCAAACTATTCAAAAAAGAGAACGTTATCAACGGTGAATATAGAATAAAAAAACGCTGTCGCTTATTTCCATCATGTCTCCATTTAATAACATAAGCTCAAAATATTCAAAAAAAGAACAGAATCAACGGTGAATATAGAATAAAAATACACTGTCGCTTATTTCCATTATGTCTCCATTTAATAATATAAGCTTAAAATATTCAAAAAAAGAACAGAATCTACGGTGAATATGGAATAAAAAAACACTGTCGCTTATTTCCTTCATATCTCTTATTAATAACATAAGCTCAAACTATTCAAAAAAGAACAGAATCAACGGTGAATCTAGAATAAAAAAACACTGTCGCTTATTTCTATCATCTCTCCATTTAATAACATAAACTTTAGAATCAAATTCAAAATTGATTTAAAAAACATATATTGAAACTTTTTACATCGAACATTTAAAAGTTAAAATAATGAACTTTTATATATACTTACGAAAGCTGTCCCAACAAGGATGAATACATAATGGCTATATTGAAACATTTTTTTTTATGAAAACTTAAAACTTTTGTTTTTAATACAACTTTACTGCCTAAATTCAGTATTGCATTGCCAATTCAATACCTTACAGTCGGTTTATATAGTATATTCCGATTTTCATATCTTTTGTTTAAATTGGTTTATACCTTTAAAGTCAACAAATGATCTAACCATTGTTACAAAAATTAACAAAACATTTACGTTGAAATTAAACAACTAAATTTTGTAATGTAAATAGTATATGTTTGATGAATTCAGCGGTAGCTTTATGAAATTTAATTTCAAACTATATTTTTTTAATTATTTCCGGTTTATATATAATTAAATGGTGTTTCGCTTTTTTGAGAAGCATCTTCAGACAAAGTGTACCATAAGGTTATTCATTACTAAGGTAAAAGATGATTCGAATTCTTTGCATAAAACTTTAAAGAGTGTGATGGGAATATCAAACAATTACAGTGAATAATTTTTTAAGTTTATTTATTGATTGAATTGACATTTACTTGGTAGAACTCCATTATAACACGATGAAAAAATAGGAATGTATTTTAGTAAATACATTGTTATTTTTTCACTGTGCTAATTTTATTTGTTTTTTTTTTAATTAAATAATTAGTATAATTTTAACTGTTTTTTATTATTACCAAACGACATAGATAGTCTAAAGAAGATTTTCAAATAAGCGAAACACGTGTCACATATAATAACACATCAAGTGTAAAAATAAAGTTATCAAATTTTGTAAATAATATTTTAGCAATTACCAAATCAAAACTGTATTTTTTAAGAGATCATTTGTTTTCTATGAATAAAACAGATTGGTATAATACCAGTCATCGCCCAGGTTGTATTAAGCGTCCAAATAATAAAATGTTTTTGTTTAATTATGACATTAGGCCGGCGTTATGAATGTAGTTTATATTGAAACTCAAAAATATCTTCTTGAAAATATACTCATATCTCAACACTCAAAAAAAATAATCTATCAAGCAATCGTTAAAAGTTGAAAAAACACAGTTGACATAATAACTACAGCCAGAATGTGAAAATATACTGCTGAATACACTTTTTTTATGTTATAGATCGTCAGATTATGTAATATTTTTTGTGCAAATTTCGGCCAATTTACTCCTGCACATAATAAATCTACCAATTTATTCATATCAACATAAGAAGCGAAATTGTACACAAAAATATATCAACTTACAAAAAATGACAATTCTTGATGATTCGAATATGGCACTAAACGGAAGTCTAGTAAATAATAATATTTAACTGTCTTAACAAATATTTTCTTTACTTGATGATGACTAATATTCGAGAAAAATCTTTTTAGACGATATTTGTTTACGTAATTCAGGGCCACACGATAAGAAAAACATTCACAAAGTAACGTTTTTTATATTTTAATCACAAAGTCAATCAAGCTGTGCAGTGAAGTCCTGGAATGTGGCATAATATAGGGTGTTTTTTTAGAGGTATATAACTTTGAAATGGAATAAAACAAAGATGATTTTTTTTAAATAGACATGAAATTTACTTTATTCAAAAGATAATTGTTTGTCATTATAATTTAAATATGACTTCTGGCATATGACCGCCATGGCTAGCTCGAACGTAGTCTAATCTGGAGGTCCAATTTTCGATGACTTTTTCCAACATTTGTGGTCGTATATCAGCAATAACACAGCAAATGTTGTCCTCCAAGTAGTCAATCGTTTCGGTCTTATCGGCGTAGACTAGCGACTTCACAAATCCCACCAGAAAATACTCCAGTTTAATCACCAATTAAATCACACGATCTTGGAACTCAATTCACGGGTTCCAAACGTGAAACTATGCGGTTACCAAACATTTCCTTCAATAAATCAATTGTGGCACGAGCTGTGTAACATGTTGCGCCGTTTTGTTGAAACCACAGCTCCTGCACGTCATGGTTGCTCAATTGGTGAACGAAAAAGTTAGTAATCATGGCTCTATAGCGGTCACCATTGACTGTAACGTTCTGGCCAGCATCGTTTTTAAAGAAGTACGAACCAATCATTCCACCAGCCCATAAAGCACACCTAACAGTCAGTTTTTCTGGCTATAACGGTGTCTCAACATACACTTGAAGATTATCATCACATACGGCATTTTTGTTTATTGAGGTATCCATTCAACCAAAAGTGAGCTTCATCGCTAAACAAAATTCGCTTATGAAAATCGGGATTAATGGCAATATTGTTTTGGGCAATTTGGAAGCGTTGTTCAGGCGTCAGTCTATTCGTGTTGAAATGTCAAACCAAACTAACCATAAATCACTTGACAGCTGACAAAATGGCCGCCAATTAAAAAGTGCCAACTTAAAATTCTATACCTCTAAAAAAACATACTATATATTGTCTGTGAATCTCGTAGTTGAGTGGCCATCGCTTTTAACCCATTCCTGCTGAATCACATACTTCAACACCGTATATTTTAAAAAAATAATGATGTTATGCAGGAAGACCAAAAGAGTTAAAGAGTTTATTACATAACCTAGCATGACTCAAATACCACTCTTATCCCATTGAGCAATTTTTCACGTGTTAAGTCATAAAAAACGGGAAATTTGCTCGAGGCGATACGATTATCCGTCGGAACTTGTTTGCTATATATCAAAATTTGAATTTGTCATTCAGCTGGCTGGTTAAAAATCTGTGATACGTGTTTCGCCTATTTAAGAAGCAAATTCTGAGTATAAATACAACGACATTAACGTAGACATCATTTTCGAATCTTATCGATCATATTTTAGTTTTTTTTAGATTGATGTCAAACTGTTCTCGATTTTAATACTTCCACAGACCTTTCAAATACTGAGAAAAAGAATGTTAAAAAACGTATTTAGTATGAAAAAGACGATCTACTGGAAGTTATTTGTTACTGTATATTTGTACGATGAATATATGTTATGTATAAAATGGTTGCATTTAGCCATCAACCCCTCGTGTCTTTTATTTAACCACTTGAATCCTAAGCGAACACCATAGATTTCGAAAATCTTCATCATGGTATTCCAATATTGTTTTGGCTATAATATAGTGAATATGACATCTATTTAGAGATTTATAAATAAAAAAAAATCACATTTACGCGTATATATAATAATATGAAAAGAATGATATATCTTAACGTGTCGAGGGCTGCTGCAATATCATTGCGGCTTATAACGAACGTATCAAATTAATCACCATACGAGACGAGATAATAATTTTTAATTAAATAATAATAATATCTTTAACCCTTTGAGCGGTACGAGCGTACCGGTACGTTTATACTCCCTAGCGCATTATTTTAAATCCCACGCTTTCAAAATCAAATATAATTTAATATAATGTATTTTTTTTTTAAATTTTACATAGATTTATCAATCATAATTGTTTGAATTTTATCACATATTTTTGAATAAAAAAACAGTAAGTTACAATTTCGAAAAAAAATGTTCACCATTTTTTTTTTGTTTTGACTTCAATATATAAGTATTTATTGTTACGCAATTCCATTGTACTTTTTTACAATTGTTATTGATAACTGGTACACAAGTCGAGCATTGTTCGATCATTAATTTAAGATTCGAACACATGCTTGTGGAACTTTCCGAGTAAATAGAAAAAGCTTTTCCAAGCTTCAGCAACTTTTTTTAAAATTAAATTATCAATGAATAAAATGTTGAAAACCTCTGATTTTAATTAAATATATATACATATATATATACCATTATATAAAAACACCAATAAAACACCAAAAAAATAAGAAAAAAAGATGTTAAGAAAAAACTCCCTCCCAGACACTATATGCCATAGAATTAATTCACTAATCAAAGTGTTATACTTTATACTATAGTTACTTAAATATTAAAAAACACTTGAGTTTGATTTAAAATATAAATTAAACAATAAACAGTTTAAAAAAGTTATATATATTTTACGCTAGGGCAACCTTGATATTTCTTGAAAAGCCTTAGAATTTATAATCTATAACTAATCATCAATAATAATCATAATTTTTGAGGGTTCTGAAAATATGCAATTCAAAAAAATAATTATTTATAAAGCTATTTTATGTTACTTTAAAAAAAATATTCATTATTAACCACTTGATTGCCGTGCGTATGAATAGCAGTTCAATCAATGTTCAAAGTAGCAGAACAATCATAATAGATTTTTTTTTTGCAAAATTACAATCTGTCGTATACTAATTGAAAATTATTTATAACTTAATTAAAAAAATACTTTTGTCTAGTAATATTTTACGGCGAAATGAGCCAGACTTTCTTTTTGTTTTGATTTTTTTATGATCCGATAACAGTGTTTGAACAAAAGATTGTGCAAATTTTCCTGGTAACAAACATGCTTCCAAATACTACAAAATTGAATAATATTTTTATCATTTTCCTTGTAATTGTTGTTGTTTTAAACATGCGACGGGTTGATAACAAACAGATCACAAAAAAGATTACATAAATGAACACCGGTTGTCTAGTCCAATACTTCTCAAACAGTGAGTTATGGCCCCTTTAAAAACTGAGGGGTGTAAAATACTTAATTTGAGTTATAAATATTCACGCTTTAAATTTCAACTATACATCCATATGTATATTTTTCGTAAATTTATGAAAACCTTGTGTTTGGGGCGAATCTACAATGGTTATCGATTTATTTATTTTTTTGTATTAAATTAGTGAAACATTAAGATCTATGACACACGAGCGTTAGAGTTCTTTAAGTCGCTTTCGTCTCTTTTGTATTTATTTATTTGTTGCATTATTTTTCTGTCGTTGCTGACAGAAATTAGTCACTGCAGAGCTGAGTAATCCACAATGAATCCGGTTCACATGGACACTGTATGCCTTAAATTTATGTTATATAATATATAGCTTCAAATATACCGTACTCTCACATACGCATATGCACATACAATACGCAAGAAAGTGAAATTAGGAATGTCATTTTCAAAGTGCCAAAGTTGTGTGTTTTGGATAATTAAAATTTGAAATAGCAACAAGGGCTTGTCGAGCAGAATCGCTTTCTGCCTAAAACAATTACTCGACATTGTCTCAATGTAATTATGTAGATAGGAGATCATAGGTTTATAATTTTTGTCTACATCGTTTTGGCTGTGAAATTTTTGGAAAATTTCAGGATCGAACTCTCGAATTGTAGGTATTTGCAAGTATCTATGCAGCAGCGAATTGGCTTGTACAACAGGGCGTTACATATTTGTCGTAATGTTTTATTCTGAATAATTCTGAATAAGTGTCTTCAGATATTTGAGGTGAGCATAAGTTAACAGTGGAGTAGCGTATACCATAATTAGGACGGTTATTGCCGTATAGAGGAGCAGATTGCTTTTGAAAGTAGGCCCTTTCAGGAATGACTCATTAACAAGATTAATAGTTTTTTTTTGTTTTTTAAATAATAAAAATTAATTTTTTTAGTACTTATTTCCACATTATATTTTTTGATCAGGACCGGTTTTGCTCATCGCGAGCATTATCCGCTATATACCGGTCCTGATCAAAAAATATATTGTGGAAATAAGTACTAAAAAATGTGTTTTTATTATTTAAAATATCATGCCTTTCCATCAAGAAGTGACAGTTAACACCTTAAGAGTGAAGATTAATAGTTATTAAAAATTATCACAGACAATTGTGTTAATTATTATTAGATTAATATTATTCAATTTGTTTTAGCCGCCATATAGTGCTTGCCTTGGAGTCAAATACATTTAATATGTAGATAATACTAACTGTTTACTGTACATCAGTTCTGTTGCAACCGTGTGATATAATACCTGAAGATGCCGAAAGGCGAAACTCAGGTCGTTAGTGACAAAACATGTGGAATCGTATAAAGTTATAACAATTCAAACTCTATAGTTGTTTTTCAACTTCTTGCAGCTTATTTTTAAAGTATGATTTGCTTAAAAAAACTTCGCTTAAGATTGAAAAACGAAAGATTTAAATTGACAATTAATTTACGCTTGGAAAAATTAATAATTCAATATTTTCTAGAACACTTTACCTCCAAATCGATAATTGAAGCTCTTATCAGTGGCCGATTGTGTAGATATGTTAGGATTATTATCATT
>JAHFWJ010000203.1:0-20848 GCA_028555115.1 Himalopsyche japonica
TTCTTTCACACTTTCACCTCGATAGGACGTCGTATAAGGGAGTTATGAGAGAAAAACATTTTTTTCAGTTTTTTTGGATTTTTTCAGGGACGCTTTCACTGAATCACGTCATGTTGCACATCAATCTCTTTGGAATGACGAGCTCTATCTAATGCTGTTTGGTTCGGAACGATCGAACGTCATTCGAGAGAGTTATGCCAAAAAAACATGTTCTCAGATATCCCTGCACAAAACACGTCGTCTTGCACGTCAAACTGTTCGCTTGGACAAGAAGTAGCGTATGATCTTTGTTTGCGCCCGATCGCAATTCATTTCGGGGAGTTATGGCAAAAATATTTTTTTCAGACATTCACCTCGATAGGACGTCGTATAAGGGAGTTATGAGAGAAAAACATTTTTTTCAGTTTTTTGAGATTTTTTCACGGACGCTTTCACCGAATCATGTCATGTTGTACACCAATCTCTTTGGAATGACGAGCTCTATCTAATGCTGTTTGGTTCGGAACGATCGAACGTCATTCGAGAGAGTTATGCCAAAAAAACATGTTCTCAGATATCCCTGCACAAAACACGTCGTGTTGTACGTCAAACTGTTCGTTTGGACAAGAAGAAGCGTATGATCTTTGTTTGAGCCCGATCGCACTTCATTTCGGGGAGTAATGGCAAAAATATTTTTTTCACACTTTCACCTCGATAGGATGTCGTATAAGGGAGTTATGAGAGAAAAACATTTTTTTCAGTTTGTTTAGATTTTTTCACGGACGCTTTCACCGAATCACGTCATGTTGTACACCAATCTCTTTGGAATGACGAGCTCTATCTAATGCTGTTTGGTTCGGAACGATCGAACGTCATTCGAGAGAGTTATGCCAAAAAACATGTTCCCAGATATCCCTGCACAACACACGTCGTGTTGCACGTCAAACTGTTCGTTTGGACAAGAAGAAGCGTATGATCTTTGTTTGAGCCTGATCGCACTTCATTTCGGGGAGTTATGGCAAAAATAATTTTTTCACACTTTCACCTCGATAGGACGTCGTATAAGGGAGTTATGAGAGAAAAACATTTTTTTCAGTTTTTTGGATTTTTTCAGGGACGCTTTCACCGAATCACGTCATGTTGCACATCAATCTCTTTGGAATGACGAGCTCTATCTAATGCTGTTTGTTTCGGAACGATCGAACGTCATTCGAGAGAGCTATGCCAAAAAAACATGTTCTCAGATATCCGTGCACAAAACACGTCGTGTTGCACCTCAAACTGTTCGTTTGGACTAGCAGAGGCGTATGATCTTTGTTTGAGCCCCATCGCGCTTCATTTCTGGGAGTTATGGCAAAAACATTTTTTCACACTTTCACCTCGCTAGGACGTCGTATAAGGGAGTTATGAGAGAAAACATTTTCAGTTTTTTTATTTTTCAGGGACGCCTTCACTGAATGCGTCGTGTTGCACATCAATCTCTTTGGAATGACGAGCTCTATCTAATGCTGTTTTGTTTCGGAACGATCGAACGTCATTCGAGAGAGTTTTGCCAAAACATGTTCTCAGATATCCATGCACAAAACACGTCGTATTTGCACCTCAAACTGTTCGTTTGGACTAGCAGAGGCGTATGATCTTTGTTTGAGCCCGATCGCACTTCATTTCGGGGAGTTTTGGCAAAAACCTTTTTTCACACTTTCACCTCGCTAGGACACCGTATAAGGGATTTATGAGGGAAAAACATTTTTTTCAGTTTTTTATTTATTTTTTCAGGGACGCCTTCACCGAATCACGTCATGTTGCACATCAATCTCTTTGAATGACGAGCTCTATCTAATGCTGTTTGTTTCGGAACGATCGAACGTCATTCGAGAGAGTTTTGCCCAAAAAACATGTTTTCAGACATGCCTGCACAAAACACGTCGTGTTGCACGTCAAACTGTTCGTTTGGACTAAAAGAGGCGTATGATCTTTGTTTGAGCCGGATCGCACTTCATTTCGGGGAGTTTTGGCAAAAACATATTTTCACACTTTCACCTCGCTAGGACGTCGTATAAGGGAGTTATGAGGGGAAAACATTTTTTTTCAGTTTTTTTAAATTTTTTCAGGGTCACCTTCACCGAATCACGTCATGTTGCACATCAATCTCTTTGGAATGACGAGCTCTATCTAATGCTGTTTGTTTCGGAACGATCGAACGTCATTCGAGAGAGTTTTGCCCAAAAAACATGTTTTCAGACATGCCTGCACAAAACACGTCGTGTTGCACGTCAAACTGTTCGTTTGGTCTAGAAGAAGCGTATGATCGTTGTTTGAGCACGATCGCACTTCATTTCGGGGAGTTTTGGCAAAAACATTTTTTCACACTTTCACCTCGCTAGGACGTCGTATAAGGGAGTTATGAGGAAAAACATTTTTTTTCAGTTTTTTTAGATTTTTTCAGGGACGCCTTCACCGAATCACGTCATGTTGAACATCAATCTCTTTGGAATGACGAGCTCTATCTAATGCTGTTTGTTTCGGAACGATCGCACTTCATTTCGGGGAGTTTTGGCAAAAACATTTTTTTCACACTTTCACCTCGCTAGGACGTCGTATAAGGGAGTTATGAGGGAAAAACATTTTTTTCAGTTTTTTTATTTTTTTTCAGGGACGCCTTCACCGAATCACGTCATGTTGCACATCAATCTCTTTGGAATGACGAGCTCTATCTAATGCTGTTTGTTTCGGAACGATCGAACGTCATTCGAGAGAGTATTGCCAAAAAAACCAGTTCTCAGATTTCCGTGCACAAAACACGTCGTGTTGCACCTCAATCTGTTCGTTTGGACTACCAGAGGCGTATGATCTTTGTTTGAGCCCGATCGCACTTCATTTCGGGGAGTTGTGGCAAAAACATTTTTCCACACTTTCTCCTCGCTAGGACGTCGTATAAGGGAGTTATGAGGGAAAAACATTTTTTTCAGTTTTTTTTTATTTTTTCAGGGACGCCTTCACTGAATCACGTCATGTTGCACATCAATCTCTTTGGAATGACGAGCTCTATCTAATGCTGTGTGTTTCGGAAAGATCGAACGTCATTCGAGAGAGTATTGCCAAAAAAACATGTTCTCAGATATCCATGCACAAAACACGTCGTGTTGCACCTCAAACTGTTCGTTTGTACTAGAAGAGGCGTATGATCTTTGTTTGAGCCCGATCGCACTTCATTTCGGGGAGTTTTGGCAAAAACCTTTTTTCACACTTTCACCCCGCTAGGACGTCGTATAAGGGAGTTATGAGGGAAAAACATTTTTTTTCAGTTTTTTTGATTTTTTCAGGGACGCCTTCACCGAATCACGTCATGTTGCACATCAATCTCTTTGGAATGACGAGCTCTATCTAATGCTGTTTGTTTCGGAACGATCGAACGTCATTCGAGAGAGTATTGCCAAAAAAACCAGTGCTCAGATTTCCGTGCACAAAACACGTCGTGTTGCACCTCAATCTGTTCGTTTGGACTACCAGAGGCGTATGATCTTTGTTTGAGCCCGATCGCACTTCATTTCGGGGAGTTTTGGCAAAAACATTTTTTCACACTTTCACCTCGCTAGGACGTCGTATAAGGGAGTTATGAGGGAAAAACATTTTTTTCAGTTTTTTTTTATTTTTTCAGGGACGCCTTCACCGAATCACGTCATGTTGCACATCAATCTCTTTGGAATGACGAGCTCTATCTAATGCTGTTTGTTTCGGAAAGATCGAACGTCATTCGAGAGAGTATTGCCAAAAAAACATGTTCTCAGATATCCATGCACAAAACACGTCGTGTTGCACCTCAAACTGTTCGTTTGGACTAAAAGAGGCGTATGATCTTTGTTTGAGCCAGATCGCACTTCATTTCGGGGAGTTTTGGCAAAAACATATTTTCACACTTTCACCTCGCTAGGACGTCGTATAAGGGAGTTATGAGGGAAAAACATTTTTTTCGGTTTTTTTAATTTTTTCAGGGACGCCTTCACCGACTCACGTCATGTTGCACATCAATCTCTTTGGAATGACGAGCTCTATCTAATGCTGTTTGTTTCGGAACGATCGCACTTCATTTCGGGGAGTTTTGGCAAAAACTTTTTTCCACACTTTCACCTCGCTAGGACGTCGTATAAGGGAGTTATGAGGAAAAACATTTTTTCAGTTTTTTTATATTTTTTTCAGGGACGCCTTACCGAATCACGTCATGTTGCACATCGATCTCTTTGGAATGACGAGCTCTATCTAATGCTGTTTGTTTCGGAACGATCGAACGTCATTCGAGAAAGTTTTGCCAAAAAAACATGTTCTCAGATATCCATGCACAAAACACGTCGTGTTGCACCTCAAACTGTTCGTTTGGACTAGCAGAGGCGTATGATCTTTGTTTGAGCCCGATCGCACTTCATTTCGGGGAGTTGTGGCAAAAACATTTTTTCACACTTTCACCCCGCTAGGACGTCGTATAAGGGAGTTATGAGGGAAAAACATTTTTTTTCAGTTTTTTTAGATTTTTTCAGGGACGCCTTCACCGAATCACGTCATGTTGCACATCAATCTCTTTGGAATGAAGAGCTCTATCTAATGCTGTTTGTTTCGGAAAGATCGAACGTCATTCGAGAGAGTTTTGCCCAAAAAACATGTTTTCAGACATGCCTGCACAAAACGCGTCGTGTTGCACTCCTAACTGTTCGTTTGGTCTAGAAGAAGCGTATGATCGTTGTTTGAGCACGATCGCACTTCATTTCGGGGAGTTATGGCAAAAACATTTTTTCACACTTTCACCTCGCTAGGACGTCGTATAAGGGAGTTATGAGGGAAAAACATTTTTTTTCAGTTTTTTTAATTTTTTTCAGGGACGCCTTCACCGAATCACGTCATGTTGCACATCAATCTCTTTGGAATGACGAGCTCTATCTAATGCTGTTTGTTTCGGAACGATCGCACTTCATTTCGGGGAGTTTTGGCAAACACATTTTTTTCACACTTTCACCTCGCTAGGACGTCGTATAAGGGAGTTATGAGGGAAAAACATTTTTTTCAGTTTTTTTTTTATTTTTTCAGGACGCCTTCACCGAATCACGTCATGTTGCACATCAATCTCTTTGGAATGACGAGCTCTATCTAATGCTGTTTGTTTCGGAAAAATCGAACGTCATTCGAGAGAGTTTTGCCCAAAAAACATGTTTTCAGACATGCCTGCACAAAAACACGTCGTGTTGCACGTCAAACTGTTCGTTTGGTCTAGAAGAAGCGTATGATCGTTGTTTGAGCACGATCGCACTTCATTTCGGGGAGTTATGGCAAAAACATTTTTTCACACTTCACCTCGCTAGGACGTCGTATAAGGGAATTATGAGGGAAAAACATTTTTTTTTTTCAGTTTTTTTAATTTTTTTCAGGGACGACTCCACCGAATCACGTCATGTTGCACATCAATCTCTTTGGAATGACGAGCTCTATCTAATGCTGTTTGTTTCGGAACGATCGCACTTCATTTCAGGGAGTTTTGGCAAAAACATTTTTTTCACACTTTCACCTCGCTAGGACGTCGTATAAGGGAGTTATGAGGGAAAAACATTTTTCAGTTTTTTTAGAT
This sequence comes from Himalopsyche japonica, assembly GCA_028555115.1. NCBI lineage: Eukaryota > Metazoa > Arthropoda > Insecta > Trichoptera > Rhyacophilidae > Himalopsyche > Himalopsyche japonica. The sequence continues at coordinate 5,591 of JAHFWJ010000203.1, forward strand.
TTTTTCAGGGTCACCTTCACCGAATCACGTCATGTTGCACATCAATCTCTTTGGAATGACGAGCTCTATCTAATGCTGTTTGTTTCGGAACGATCGCACTTCATTTCGGGGAGTTTTGCCAAAAACATTTTTCCACACTTTCACCTCGCTAGGACGTCGTATAAGGGAGTTATGAGGGAAAAACATTTTTTCAGTTTTTTTAGATTTTTTCGGGGACGCCTTCACCGAATCACGTCATGTTGCACATCAATCTCTTTGGAATGACGAGCTCTATCTAATGCTGTTTGTTTCGGAACGATCGAACGTCATTCGAGAGAGTATTGCTTAAAAAAACCAGTTCTCAGATTTCCGTGCACAAAACACGTCGTGTTGCACCTCAATCTGTTCGTTTGGACTACCAGAGGCGTTTGATCTTTGTTTGAGCCCGATCGCACTTCATTTCGGGGAGTTATGGCAAAAACATTTTTTCACACTTTCACCTCGCTAGGACGTCGTATAAGGGAGTTATGAGGGAAAAACATTTTTTTCAGTTTTTTTAGATTTTTTCAGGGACGCCTTCACCGAATCACGTCATGTTGCACATCAATCTCTTTGGAATGACGAGCTCTATCTAATGCTGTTTGTTTCGGAACGATCGAACGTCATTCGAGAGAGTTTGCCAAAAAAACATGTTCTCAGATATCCATGCACAAAACACGTCGTGTTGCACCTCAAACTGTTCGTTTGGACTAAAAGAGGCGTATGATCTTTGTTTGAGCCGGATCGCACTTCATTTCGGGGAGTTTTGGCAAAAACATTTTTTCACACTTTCACCTCGCTAGGACGTCGTATAAGGGAGTTATGAGGGAAAAACATTTTTTTTCAGTTTTTTTAGATTTTTTCAGGGACGCCTTCACCGAATCACGTCATGTTGCACATCAATCTCTTTGGAATGACGAGCTCTATCTAATGCTGTTTGTTTCGGAACGATCGAACGTCATTCGAGAGAATTTGCCAAAAAATCATGTTCTCAGATATCCATGCACAAAACACGTCGTGTTGCACCTCAAACTGTTCGTTTGGACTAGCAGAGGCGTATGATCTTTGTTTGAGCCCGATCGCCCTTCATTTCGGGGAGTTTTGGCAAAAACATTTTTTTCCGCTTTTACCTCGCTAGGACGTCGTATAAGGGAGTTATGAGGGAAAAACATTTTTTTCAGTTTTTTTTTATTTTTTCAGGGACGCCTTCTCTGAATCACGTCATGTTGCACATCAATCTCTTTGGAATGACGAGCTCTATCTAATGCTGTTTGTTTCGGAACGATCGCACTTCATTTCTGGGAGTTTTGGCAAAAACATTTTTTTCACACTTTCACCTCGCTAGGACGTCGTATAAGGGAGTTATGAGGGAAAAACATTTTTTTTCAGTTTTTTTTAGATTTTTTCAGGGACGCCTTCACCGAATCACGTCATGTTGCACATCAATCTCTTGGAATGACGAGCTCTATCTAATGCTGTTTGTTTCGGAACGATCGAACGTCATTCGAGAGAGTATTGCTTAAAAAAACCAGTTCTCAGATTTCCGTGCACAAAACACGTCGTGTTGCACCTCAATCTGTTCGTTTGGACTACCAGAGGCGTATGATCTTTGTTTGAGCCCAATCGCACTTCATTTCGGGGAGTTTTGGCAAAAACATTTTTTCACACTTTCACCTCGCTAGGACGTCGTATAAGGGAGTTATGAGGGAAAAACATTTTTTTTCAGTTTTTTAAGATTTTTTCAGGGACGCCTTCACCGAATCACGTCATGTTGCACATCAATCTCTTTGGAATGACGAGCTCTATCTAATGCTGTTTGTTTCCGAACGATCGAACGTCATTCGAGAGAGTATTGCTTAAAACCAGTTCTCAGATTTCCGTGCACAAAATACGTCGTGTTGCACCTCAATCTGTTCGTTTGGACTACCAGAGGCGTATGATCTTTGTTTGAGCCCGATCGCACTTCATTTCAGGGGAGTTTTGGCAAAAACATTTTTCACACTTTCACCTCGCTAGGACGTCGTATAAAGGGAGTTATGAGGGAGAAAAACTTTTTTTCAGTTTTTAAATTTTTCAGGGACACCTTCACCAGATCCGTCATGTTGCACATCAATCACTTTGGAATGAGCTCTATCTAATGCTGTTTGTTTCGGAACGATCGAACGTCATTCGAGAGAATTTGCCAAAAAAACATGTTCTCAGATATCCATGCACAAAACACGTCGTGTTGCACCTCAAACTGTTCGTTTGGACTAGCAGAGGCTTGTGCGCGATATGTTTGGGCCGATCGCACTTCATTTCGGGGATTTTTGGCAAAAACATATTTTTCACACTTAAACCTCGCTAGGACGTCGTATAAGGGAGTTATGAGGGAAAAACATTTTTTTCAGTTTTTTTTTATTTTTTCAGGGACGCCTTCACTGAATCACGTCATGTTGCACATCAATCTCTTTGGAATGTCGAGCTCTATCTAATGCTGTTTGTTTCGGAAAGATCGAACGTCATTCGAGAGAGTATTGCCAAAAAAACATGTTCTCAGATATCCATGCACAAAACACGTCGTGTTGTACCTAAAACTGTTCGTTTGGACTAAAAGAGGCGTATGATCTTTGTTTGAGCCAGATCGCACTTCATTTCGGGGAGTTTTGGCAAAAACATATTTTCACACTTTCACCTCGCTAGGACGTCGTATAAGGGAGTTATGAGGGAAAAACATTTTTTTTCAGTTTTTTTTATTTTTTTCAGGGACACCTTCACTGAATCACGTCATGTTGCACATCAATCTCTTTGGAATGACGAGCTCTATCTAATGCTGTTTGTTTCGGAACGATCGCACTTCATTTCGGGGAGTTTTGGCAAAAACATTTTTCCACACTTTCACCTCGCTAGGACGTCGTATAAGGGAGTTATGAGGGAAAACATTTTTTTCAGTTTTTTTTTATTTTTTCAGGGACGCCTTCACTGAATCACGTCATGTTGCACATCAATCTCTTTGGAATGACGAGCTCTATCTAATGCTGTTTGTTTCGGAACGATCGCACTTCATTTCGGGGAGTTTTGCCAAAAACATTTTTCCACACTTTCACCTCGCTAGGACGTCGTATAAGGGAGTTATGAGGGAAAAACATTTTTTTCAGTTTTTTTTTATTTTTTCAGGGACGCCTTCGCTGAATCACGTCATGTTGCACATCAATCTCTTTGGAATGACGAGCTCTATCTAATGCTGTTTGTTTCGGAACGATCGAACGTCATTCGAGAGAGTATTGCTTAAAAAAACCAGTTCTCAGATTTCCGTGCACAAAACACGTCGTGTTGCACCTCAATCTGTTCGTTTGGACTACCAGAGGCGTATGATCTTTGTTTGAGCCCGATCGCACTTCATTTCAGGGAGTTTTGGCAAAAACATTTTTTCACACTTTCACCTCGCTAGGACGCCGTATAAGGGAGTTATGAGGGAAAAACATTTTTTTCAGTTTTTTTTATTTTTTCAGGGACGCCTTCACCGAATCACGTCATGTTGCACATCGATCTCTTTGGAATGACGAGCTCTATCTAATGCTGTTTGTTTCGGAACGATCGAACGTCATTCGAGAGAGTTTTGCCAAAAAAACATGTTCTCAGATATCCATGCACAAAACACGTCGTGTTGCACCTCAAACTGTTCGTTTGGACTAAAAGAGGCGTATCATCTTTGTTTGAGCCGGATCGCACTTCATTTCGGGGAGCTTTGGCAAAAACATTTTTTCACACTTTCACCTCGCTAGGACGTCGTATAAGGGAGTTATGAGGGAAAAACATTTTTTTTTAGTTTTTTTTGATTTTTTCAGGGACGCCTTCACCGAATCACGTCATGTTGCACATCAATCTCTTTGGAATGACGAGCTCTGTCTAATGCTGTTTGTTTCGGAACGATCGAACGTCATTCGAGAGAATTTGCCAAAAAAACATGTTCTCAGATATCCATGCACAAAACACGTCGTGTTGCACCTCAAACTGTTCGTTTGGACTAGCAGAGGCGTATGATCTATGTTTGAGCCCGATCGCACTTCATTTCGGGGAGTTATGGCAAAAATATTTTTTTCACACTTTCACCTCGATAGGACGTCGTATCGAGTTGTGAGAGAAAAACATTTTTTTCAGTTTTTTTAGATTTTTTCACGGACGCTTTCACCGAATCACGTCATGTTGTACACCAATCTCTTTGGAATGTCGAGCTCTATCTAATGCTGTTTGGTTCGGAACGATCGAACGTCATTCGAGAGAGTTATGGCAAAAAAACATGTTCTCAGATATCCCTGCACAAAACACGTCGTGTTGCACGTCAAACTGTTCGTTTGGACAAGAAGAAGCGTACGATCTTTGTTTGAGCCAGATCGCACTTCATTTCGGGGAGTTATGGCAAAAACATTTTTTTCACACTTTCACCTCGCTAGGACGTCGTATAAGGCAGTTATGAGGGAAAAACATTTTTTTCAGTTTTTTTTTTAATTTTTCAGGGACGCCTTCACCGAATCACGTCATGTTGCACATCAATCTCTTTGGAATGACGAGCTCTATCTAATGCTGTTTGTTTCGGAACGATCGCATTTCATTTCGGGGAGTTTTGGCAAAAACATTTTTCCACACTTTCTCCTCGCTAGGACGTCGTATAAGGGAGTTATGAGGGAAAAACATTTTTTCAGTTTTTTTTTATTTTTTCAGGGACGCCTTCACTGAATCACGTCATGTTGCACATCAATCTCTTTGGAATGTCGAGCTCTATCTAATGCTGTTTGTTTCGGAAAGATCGAACGTCATTCGAGAGAGTATTGCCAAAAAAACATGTTCTCAGATATCCATGCACAAAACACGTCGTGTTGCACCTAAAACTGTTCGTTTGGACTAAAAGAGGCGTATGATCTTTGTTTGAGCCAGATCGCACTTCATTTCGGCAAGTTTTGGCAAAAACATATTTTCACACTTTCACCTCGCTAGGACGTCGTATAAGGGAGTTATGAGGAAAAACATTTTTTTTCAGTTTTTTTAGATTTTTATCAGGGACGCCTTCACCGAATGACGTCATGTTGCACATCAATCTCTTTGGAATGACGAGCTCTATCTAATGCTGTTTGTTTCGGAACGATCGCACTTCATTTCGGGAGTTTTGGCAAAAACATTTTTTTCACACTTTCACCTCGCTAGGACGTCGTATAAGGGAGTTATGAGGGAAAAACATTTTTTTCAGTTTTTTTTTTATTTTTCAGGGACGCCTTCACCGAATCACGTCATGTTGCACATCAATCTCTTTGGAATGACGAGCTCTATCTAATGCTGTTTGTTTCGGAACGATCGAACGTCATTCGAGAGAGTTTTGCCAAAAAAACATGTTCTCAGATATCCATGCACAAAACACGTCGTGTTGCACCTCAAACTGTTCGTTTGGACTAAAAGAGGCGTATGATCTTTGTTTGAGCCGGATCGCACTTCATTCCGGGGAGTTTTGGCAAAAAATATTTTCACACTTTCACCTCGCTAGGACGTCGTATAAGGGAGTTATGAGGGAAAAACATTTTTTTTCAGTTTTTTTTAATTTTTTCAGGGTCACCTTCACCGAATCACGTCATGGTGCACATCAATCTCTTTGGAATGACGAGCTCTATCTAATGCTGTTTGTTTCGGAACGATCGAACGTCATTCGAGAGAGTATTGCCAAGAAAACATGTTCTCAGATTTCCGTGCACAAAACACGTCGTGTTGCACCTCAATCTGTTCGTTTGGACTACCAGAGGCGTATGATCTTTGTTTGAGCCCGATCGCACTTCATTTCGGGGAGTTTTGCTAAAAACATATTTTCACACTTTCACCTCGCTAGGACGTCGTATAAGGGAGTTATGAGGGAAAAACATTTTTTTTCAGTTTTTTTAATTTTTTTCAGGGACGCCTTCACCGAATCACGTCATGTTGCACATCAATCTCTTTGAATGGCTCTATCTAGTATTTATTTTGTTTCAGCGATCGCACTTCATTTCGGGGGTTTTTTGTAAAACATTTTCCACACTTTCTCTTTGGGATAGTATAAAGGGGTTATGAAGGCTTGTTTTGGTTTTTATTTTTTCAGGACGCCTTCACCGAATCACGTCATGTTGCACATCAATCTCTTTGGAATGACGAGCTCTATCTAATGCTGTTTGTTTCCGGAACGATCGAACCTCATTCGAGAGAGTTTTGCCCAAAAAACATGTTTTCAGACATGCCTGCACAAAACACGTCGTGTTGCACGTCAAACTGTTCGTTTGAACTATAAGAGGCGTATGATCTTTGTTTGAGCCCGATCGCACTTCATTTCGGGGAGTTTTGGCGGGAGCCCTTGTGATTTCATCTTGAGAAAATACCCTCTCTAACTTGAATCTGAAAATCTCTCATTGACGTCCGAAAGTCGAATCTCGAGACCCATAGTCGTAAATCGAGCCATTGTGATTTCATCTTGTGAAAATACCCTCACTAACTTCAATGTGAAAATCTCTCATTGACGTCCGAAAGTCGAATTCGAGACCCATAGTCGTAAGTCGAGCCATTGTGATTTCATCTTGAGAAAATACCCTCTCTAACTTGAATCTGAAAATCTCTCATTGACGTCCGATAGTCGAATCTCGAGACCCGTAGTCGTAAGTCGAGCCATTGTGATTTCATCTTGAGAAAATTCCCTTTCTAACTTCAATGTGAAAATCTCTCATTAACGTCCGAAAGTCGAATCTCGAGTCCCAAAGTCGTAAATCGAGCCCTTGTGATTTCATCTTGAGAAAATTCCCTCTCTAACTTCAATGTGAAAATCTCTCATTGACGTCCGAAAGTGGAATCTCGAGACCCATAGTCGTAAGTCCAGCCATTGTGATTTCATCTTGAGAAAATTCCCTCTATAACTTGAATCTGAAATTCTCTCATTGACGTCCGAAAGTCGAATCTCGAGACCCATAGTCGTAAGTCGAGCCATTGTGATTTCATCTTGAGAAAATTCCCTCTCTAACTTGAATCTGAATTATCTCTCATTGACGTCCGAAAGTCGAATCTCGAGACCCGTAGTCGTAAGTCGAGCCATTGTGATTTCATCTTGAGAAAATTCCCTCTCTAACTTCAATGTGAAAATCTCTCATTGACGTCCGAAAGTCGAATCTCGAGACCCATAGTCGTAAGTCGAGCCATTGTGATTTCATCTTGAGAAAATTCCCTCTATAACTTGAATCTGAAAATCTCTCATTGACGTCCGAAAGTCGAATCTCGAGACCCATAGTCGTAAGTCCAGCCATTGTGATTTCATCTTGAGAAAATTCCCTCTATAACTTGAATCTGAAAATCTCTCATTGACGTCCGAAAGTCGAATCTCGAGACCCGTAGTCGTAAGTCGAGCCATTGTGATCTCATCTTGAGAAAATTCCCTCTCTAACTTCAATGTGAAAATCTCTCATTGACGTCCGAAAGTCGAATCTCGAGACCCATAGTCGTAAGTCGAGCCATTGTGATTTCATCTTGAGAAAATTCCCTCTATAACTTGAATCTGAAAATCTCTCATTGACGTCCGAAAGTCGAATCTCGAGACCCATAGTCGTAAGTCCAGCCATTGTGATTTCATCTTGAGAAAATTCCCTCTATAACTTGAATCTGAAAATCTCTCATTGACGTCCGAAAGTCGAATCTCGAGACCCATAGTCGTAAGTCGAGCCATTGTGATTTCATCTTGAGAAAATACCCTCTCTAACTTCAATGTGAAAATCTCTCATTGACGTCCGAAAGTCGAATCTCGAGAATCATAGTCGTAAGTCGAGCGATTTCATCTTGAGAAAATACCCTCTCTAACTTCATCAGACATGCCTGCACAAAACACGTCGTGTTGCACGCCAAACTGTTCGTTTGGTCTAGAAGAAGCGTATGATCGTTGTTTGAGCACGATCGCACTTCATTTCGGGGAGTTATGGCAAAAACATTTTTTCACACTTTCACCTCGCTAGGACGTCGTATAAGGGAGTTATGAGGGAAAAACATTTTTTTTCAGTTTTTTTAGATTTTTTAGGGACGCCTTCACCGAATCACGTCATGTTGCACATCAATCTCTTTGGAATGACGAGCTCTATCTAATGCTGTTTGTTTCGGAACGATCGAACGTCATTCGAGAGAGTTTTGCCCAAAAAACATGGTTTCAGACATGCCTGCACAAAACACGTCGTGTTGCACGTCAAACTGTTCGTTTGAACTATAAGAGGCGTATGATCTTTGTTTGAGCCCGATCGCACTTCATTTCGGGGAGTTTTGGCGGGAGCCCTTGTGATTTCATCTTGTGAAAATACCCTCACTAACTTCAATGTGAAAATCTCTCATTGACGTCCGAAAGTCGAATCTCGAGACCCATAGTCGTAAGTCGAGCCATTGTGATTTCATCTTGAGAAAATACCCTCTCTAACTTGAATCTGAAAATCTCTCATTGACGTCCGATAGTCGAATCTCGAGACCCGTAGTCGTAAGTCGAGCCATTGTGATTTCATCTTGAGAAAATTCCCTCTCTCACTTCAATGTGAAAATCTCTCATTAACGTCCGAAAGTCGAATCTCGAGTCCCAAAGTCGTAAATCGAGCCCTTGTGATTTCATCTTGAGAAAATTCCCTCTCTAACTTCAATGTGAAAATCTCTCATTGACGTCCGAAAGTGGAATCTCGAGACCCATAGTCGTAAGTCCAGCCATTGTGATTTCATCTTGAGAAAATTCCCTCTATAACTTGAATCTGAAAATCTCTCATTGACGTCCGAAAGTCGAATCTCGAGACCCATAGTCGTAAGTCCAGCCATTGTGATTTCATCTTGAGAAAATACCCTCTCTAACTTCAATGTGAAAATCTCTCATTGAGGTCCGAAAGTCGAATCTCGAGAATCATAGTCGTAAGTCGAGCGATTTCATCTTGAGAAAATACCCTCTCTAACTTCATCAGACATGCCTGCACAAAACACGTCGTGTTGCACGTCAAACTGTTCGTTTGGTCTAGAAGAAGCGTATGATCGTTGTTTGAGCACGATCGCACTTCATTTCGGGGAGTTATGGCAAAAACATTTTTTCACACTTTCACCTCGCTAGGACGTCGTATAAGGGAGTTATGAGGGAAAAACATTTTTTTTCAGTTTTTTTAGATTTTTTCAGGGACGCCTTCACCGAATCACGTCATGTTGCACATCAATCTCTTTGGAATGACGAGCTCTATCTAATGCTGTTTGTTTCGGAACGATCGAACGTCATTCGAGAGAGTTTTGCCCAAAAAACATGGTTTCAGACATGCCTGCACAAAACACGTCGTGTTGCACGTCAAACTGTTCGTTTGAACTATAAGAGGCGTATGATCTTTGTTTGAGCCCGATCGCACTTCATTTCGGGGAGTTTTGGCGGGAGCCCTTGTGATTTCATCTTGTGAAAATACCCTCACTAACTTCAATGTGAAAATCTCTCATTGACGTCCGAAAGTCGAATCTCGAGACCCATAGTCGTAAGTCGAGCCATTGTGATTTCATCTTGAGAAAATACCCTCTCTAACTTGAATCTGAAAATCTCTCATTGACGTCCGATAGTCGAATCTCGAGACCCGTAGTCGTAAGTCGAGCCATTGTGATTTCATCTTGAGAAAATTCCCTCTCTCACTTCAATGTGAAAATCTCTCATTAACGTCCGAAAGTCGAATCTCGAGTCCCAAAGTCGTAAATCGAGCCCTTGTGATTTCATCTTGAGAAAATTCCCTCTCTAACTTCAATGTGAAAATCTCTCATTGACGTCCGAAAGTGGAATCTCGAGACCCATAGTCGTAAGTCCAGCCATTGTGATTTCATCTTGAGAAAATTCCCTCTATAACTTGAATCTGAAAATCTCTCATTGACGTCCGAAAGTCGAATCTCGAGACCCATAGTCGTAAGTCCAGCCATTGTGATTTCATCTTGAGAAAATACCCTCTCTAACTTCAATGTGAAAATCTCTCATTGACGGTCCGAAAGTCGAATCTCGAGAATCATAGTCGTAAGTCGAGCGATTTCATCTTGAGAAAATACCCTCTCTAACTTCATCAGACATGCCTGCACAAAACACGTCGTGTTGCACGTCAAACTGTTCGTTTGGTCTAGAAGAAGCGTATGATCGTTGTTTGAGCACGATCGCACTTCATTTCGGGGAGTTATGGCAAAAACATTTTTTCACACTTTCACCTCGCTAGGACGTCGTATAAGGAGTTATGAGGGAAAAACATTTTTTTTCAGTTTTTTTAGATTTTTCAGGGACGCCTTCACCGAATCACGTCATGTTGCACATCAATCTCTTTGGAATGACGAGCTCTATCTAATGCTGTTTGTTTCGGAACGATCGAACGTCATTCGAGAGAGTTTTGCCCAAAAAACATGGTTTCAGACATGCCTGCACAAAACACGTCGTGTTGCACGTCAAACTGTTCGTTTGAACTATAAGAGGCGTATGATCTTTGTTTGAGCCCGATCGCACTTCATTTCGGGGAGTTTTGGCGGGAGCCCTTGTGATTTCATCTTGTGAAAATACCCTCACTAACTTCAATGTGAAAATCTCTCATTGACGTCCGAAAGTCGAATCTCGAGACCCATAGTCGTAAGTCGAGCCATTGTGATTTCATCTTGAGAAAATACCCTCTCTAACTTGAATCTGAAAATCTCTCATTGACGTCCGATAGTCGAATCTCGAGACCCGTAGTCGTAAGTCGAGCCATTGTGATTTCATCTTGAGAAAATTCCCTCTCTCACTTCAATGTGAAAATCTCTCATTAACGTCCGAAAGTCGAATCTCGAGTCCCAAAGTCGTAAATCGAGCCCTTGTGATTTCATCTTGAGAAAATTCCCTCTCTAACTTCAATGTGAAAATCTCTCATTGACGTCCGAAAGTGGAATCTCGAGACCCATAGTCGTAAGTCCAGCCATTGTGATTTCATCTTGAGAAAATTCCCTCAAAACTTGAATCTGAAAATCTCTCATTGACGTCCGAAAGTCGAATCTCGAGACCCATAGTCGTAAGTCGAGCCATTGTGATTTCATCTTGAGAAAATACCCTCTCTAACTTGAATCTGAAAATCTCTCATTGACGTCCGATATTCGAATCTCGAGACCCGTAGTCGTAAGTCGAGCCATTGTGATTTCATCTTGAGAAAATTCCCTCTCTAACTTCAATGTGAAAATCTCTCATTGACGTCCGAAAGTCGAATCTCGAGACCCATAGTCGTAAGTCGAGCCATTGTGATTTCATCTTGAGAAAATACCCTCTCTAACTTCAATGTGAAAATCTCTCATTAACGTCCGAAAGTCGAATCTCGAGTCCCAAAGTCGTAAATCGAGCCCTTGTGATTTCATCTTGAGAAAATTCCCTCTCTAACTTCAATGTGAAAATCTCTCATTGACGTCCGAAAGTGGAATCTCGAGACCCATAGTCGTAAGTCCAGCCATTGTGATTTCATCTTGAGAAAATTCCCTCTATAACTTGAATCTGAAATTCTCTCATTGACGTCCGAAAGTCGAATCTCGAGACCCATAGTCGTAAGTCGAGCCATTGTGATTTCATCTTGAGAAAATACCCTATCTAACTTGAATCTGAAAATCTCTCATTGACGTCCGATATTCGAATCTCGAGACCCGTAGTCGTAAGTCGAGCCATTGTGATTTCATCTTGAGAAAATACCCTCTCTAACTTGAATCTGAAAATCTCTCATTGACGTCCGATAGTCGAATCTCGAGACCCGTAGTCGTAAGTCGAGCCATTGTGATTTCATCTTGAGAAAATTCCCTTTCTAACTTCAATGTGAAAATCTCTCATTAACGTCCGAAAGTCGAATCTCGAGTCCCAAAGTCGTAAATCGAGCCCTTGTGATTTCATCTTGAGAAAATTCCCTCTCTAACTTCAATGTGAAAATCTCTCATTGAGGTCCGAAAGTCGAATCTCGAGAATCATAGTCGTAAGTCGAGCGATTTCATCTTGAGAAAATACCCTCTCTAACTTGAATCTGAAAATCTCTCATTGACGTCCGAAAGTGGAATCTCGAGACCCATAGTCGTAAGTCCAGCCATTGTGATTTCATCTTGAGAAAATTCCCTCTATAACTTGAATCTGAAAATCTCTCATTGACGTCCGAAAGTCGAATCTCGAGACCCATAGTCGTAAGTCCAGCCATTGTGATTTCATCTTGAGAAAATACCCTCTCTAACTTCAATGTGAAAATCTCTCATTGAGGTCCGAAAGTCGAATCTCGAGAATCATAGTCGTAAGTCGAGCGATTTCATCTTGAGAAAATACCCTCTCTAACTTCATCAGACATGCCTGCACAAAACACGTCGTGTTGCACGTCAAACTGTTCGTTTGGTCTAGAAGAAGCGTATGATCGTTGTTTGAGCACGATCGCACTTCATTTCGGGGAGTTATGGCAAAAACATTTTTTCACACTTTCACCTCGCTAGGACGTCGTATAAGGGAGTTATGAGGGAAAAACATTTTTTTTCAGTTTTTTTAGATTTTTTCAGGGACGCCTTCACCGAATCACGTCATGTTGCACATCAATCTCTTTGGAATGACGAGCTCTATCTAATGCTGTTTGTTTCGGAACGATCGAACGTCATTAGAGAGAGTTTTGCCCAAAAAACAAGTATTCAGACATGCCTGCACAAAACACGTCGTGTTGCACGTCAAACTGTTCGTTTGGTCTAGAAGAAGCGTATGATCGTTGTTTGAGCACGATCGCACTTCATTTCGGGGAGTTATGGCAAAAACATTTTTTCACACTTTCACCTCGCTAGGACGTCGTATAAGGGAGTTATGAGGGAAAAACATTTTTTCAGTTTTTTTAGATTTTTTCAGGGACGCCTTCACCGAATCACATCATGTTGCACATCAATCTCTTTGGAATGACGAGCTCTATCTAATGCTGTTTGTTTCGGAACGATCGAACGTCATTAGAGAGAGTTTTGCCCAAAAAACATGTTTTCAGACATGCCTGCACAAAACACGTCGTGTTGCACGTCAAACTGTTCGTTTGAACTATAAGAGGCGTATGATCTTTGTTTGAGCGCGATCGCACTTCATTTCGGGGAGTTTTGGCGGGAGCCCTTGTGATTTCATCTTGAGAAAATACCCTCTCTAACTTGAATCTGAAAATCTCTCATTGACGTCCGAAAGTCGAATCTCGAGACCCATAGTCGTAAATCGAGCCATTGTGATTTCATCTTGTGAAAATACCCTCACTAACTTCAATGTGAAAATCTCTCATTGACGTCCGAAAGTCGAATTCGAGACCCATAGTCGTAAGTCGAGCCATTGTGATTTCATCTTGAGAAAATACCCTCTCTAACTTGAATCTGAAAATCTCTCATTGACGTCCGATAGTCGAATCTCGAGACCCGTAGTCGTAAGTCGAGCCATTGTGATTTCATCTTGAGAAAATTCCCTCTCTAACTTCAATGTGAAAATCTCTCATTAACGTCCGAAAGTCGAATCTCGAGTCCCAAAGTCGTAAATCGAGCCCTTGTGATTTCATCTTGAGAAAATTCCCTCTCTAACTTCAATGTGAAAATCTCTCATTGACGTCCGAAAGTGGAATCTCGAGACCCATAGTCGTAAGTCCAGCCATTGTGATTTCATCTTGAGAAAATTCCCTCTATAACTTGAATCTGAAAATCTCTCATTGACGTCCGAAAGTCGAATCTCGAGACCCATAGTCGTAAGTCGAGCCATTGTGATTTCATTTTGAGAAAATACCCTCTCTAACTTCAATGTGAAAATCTCTCATTGACGTCCGATAGTCGAATCTCGAGACCCATAGTCGTAAGTCCAGCCATTGTGATTTCATCTTGAGAAAATACCCTCACTAACTTCAATGTGAAAATCTCTCATTGACGTCCGAAAGTCGAATCTCGAGACCCATAGTCGTAAGTCCGGCCATTGTGATTTCATCTTGAGAAAATACCCTCACTAACTTAAAAGTGAAAATCTCTCATTGACGTCCGAAAGTCGAATCTCGAGACCCATAGTCGTAAGTCGAGCCATTGTGATTTCATCTTGAGAAAATACCCTCTCTAACTTGAATCTGAAAATCTCTCATTGACGTCCGATATTCGAATCTCGAGACCCGTAGTCGTAAGTCGAGCCATTGTGATTTCATCTTGAGAAAATTCCCTCTCTAACTTCAATGTGAAAATCTCTCATTGATGTCCGAAAGTCGAATCTCGAGACCCATAGTCGTAAGTCGAGCCATTGTGATTTCATCTTGAGAAAATACCCTCTCTAACTTGAATCTGAAAATCTCTCATTGACGTCCGATATTCGAATCTCGAGACCCGTAGTCGTAAGTCCAGCCATTGTGATTTCATCTTGAGAAAATACCCTCTCTAACTTCAATGTGAAAATCTCTCATTGAGGTCCGAAAGTCGAATCTCGAGAATCATAGTCGTAAGTCGAGCGATTTCATCTTGAGAAAATACCCTCTCTAACTTCATCAGACATGCCTGCACAAAACACGTCGTGTTGCACGTCAAACTGTTCGTTTGGTCTAGAAGAAGCGTATGATCGTTGTTTGAGCACGATCGCACTTCATTTCGGAGAGTTATGGCAAATACATTTTTTCACACTTTCACCTCGCTAGGACGTCGTATAAGGGAGTTATGAGGGAAAAACATTTTTTTTCAGTTTTTTTAGATTTTTTCAGGGACGCCTTCACCGAATCACGTCATGTTGCACAACAATCTCTTTGGAATGACGAGCTCTATCTAATGCTGTTTGTTTCGGAACGATCGAACGTCATTAGAGAGAGTTTTGCCCAAAAAACAACTATTCAGACATGCCTGCACAAAACACGTCGTGTTGCACGTCAAACTGTTCGTTTGGTCTAGAAGAAGCGTATGATCTTTGTTTGAGCCCGATCGCACTTCATTTCGGGGAGTTATGGCAAAAACATTTTTTTCACACTTTCACCTCGTTAGGACGTCCTATAAGGGAGTTATGAGGGAAAAACATTTTTTTCAGTTTTTTTAGATTATTTCAGGGACGCCTTCACCGAATCACATCATGTTGCACATCAATCTCTTTGGAATGACGAGCTCTATCTAATGCTGTTTGGTTCGCTACGATCGAACGTCATTCGGGAGAGTTATGCCAAAAAAACATGTTCTCCGATATCCCTGCACAAAACACGTCGTGTAGCACGTCAAACTGTTCGTTTGGAATAGAAGAAGCGTATGATC
>JAHFWJ010000204.1:0-16587 GCA_028555115.1 Himalopsyche japonica
GAGTTGGCTATTCCTGACTTAAAATACCAAGTGTTGCCTGTCAAAATATTAGGATTAACGCAAGAAAGAGAAATCGTTTTTTTCAAGGACTTTCCGATGATTATCAAGGACGTTATGACAGAAAAACATTTCATATATACGTACGCGAAAAAAAAAGTTGACAATCCCTGCATTAAAATACCAAGTGTTGCATGTCCAACTGTGAGGAATAATGCAACATGGACAGACACGTTTGTTTCAGGGCGTTATGATGTATTTCAAGGAAGTTGTGACGGAAAAACTTTTTGACTTTTGTACGTGCGTGAAAAGTACGAGTTGGCTATTCCTCACTTAAAATACCAAGTGTTGCATGTCAAACTGTGAGGAATTATGCCACAAAGAAAAGGAACTTTATTTCGAGGCGTTCTGATTAATTTCAGGAAAGTTATGACATAAAAACATTTTCACTTTTGAACGTACGCGAAAAAAAAGAGTTGGCTATCCCTGCATTAAAATAACAAGTGTTGCATGTCAAACTGTGAGGAATCATTCAACAAAGACAGAGACGTTTGATTCAGGGCGTTCTGATGTATTTCAAGGAAGTTATGACAGAAAATGTTTTGACTTTTGTATGTACGTTAAAAGTACGAGTTGGCTATCCCTGCTTTAAAATACCAAGTGTTGCCTATCAAACTATGAGGATTTACGCAAGAAAGAGAAATCGTTTTGTTCAAGGACGTTCTGATGGTTATCAAGGACGTTATGACAGAAAAGCAGTTCATATATACGTACGCGAAAAAACGAGTTGGCAATCCTTGCCTTCAAATACCAAGTGTTGCATGTCCAACTGTGAGGAATAATGCAACAAGGACAGAGACGTTTGTTTCAGGGCGTTATGATGTGTTTCAAGGAAGTTGTGACGGAAAAACTTTTTGACTTTTGTACGTGCGTGAAAAGTACGAGTTGGCTATTCTGACCTTAAAATACCAAGTGTTGCATATGTCAAACTGCTGAGGAATTAATACGAAAATGAGCACATTTCGAGGCGTTCTGATAGAGCTCAGGGAAGTTGTGACATAAAAACATTTTCACTTTTGAACGTACGCGAAAAAAAAGAGTTGGCTATCCCTGCATAAAAATACCAAGTGTTGCATGTCAAACTGTGAGGAATCATTCAACAAAGACAGAGACGTTTGATTCAGGGGGTTCTGATGTATTTCAGGAAGTTATGACAGAAAATGGTTTGACTTTTGTATGTACGTTAAAAGTACGAGTTGGCTGTCCCTGCTTTAAAATTCCTGTGTTGCCTGTCAAACTATTAGGATCAACGCAAGGAAGAGAAATCGTTTTGTTCAAGGACGTTCTGATGGTTATCAAGGACGTTATGACAGAAAAACAGTTCATATATGCGTACGCGAAAAAACGAGTTGGCAATCCCTGCCTTCAAATACCAAGTGTTGCATGTCCAACTGTGAGGAATAATGCAACAAGGACAGAGACGTTTGTTTCAGGACGTTATGATGTATTTCAAGGAAGTTGTGCGGAAAAACTTTTTGACTTTTGTACGTGCGTGAAAAGTACGAGTTGGCTATTCCTGACTTAAAATACCAAGAGTTGCATGTCAAACTGTGAGGAATTATGCCACAAAGAAAATGAACTTTATTTCGAGGCGTTCTGATTAATTTCAGGGAAGTTATGACATAAAAACATTTTCACTTTTGAACGTACGCGAAAAAAAAGAGTTGGCTATCCCTACATTAAAATACCAAGTGTTGCATGTCAAACTGTGAGGAATCATTCAACAAAGACAGAGACGTTAGATTCAGGGCGTTCTGAGGTATTCAAGGAGGGTATGACAGAAAGAAAATGTTTTTGACTTTTGTATGTACGTTAAAAGTACGGTTTTGGCTATCCCTGCTTTAAAATACCAAGTATTGCCTGTCAAACTATGAGGATTAACACTGAAAAGAGAAATCGTTTTTGTTCAGGACGTTCTGGTGGTTATCAAGGACGGAACATGACGAAAAAGCAGTTCTTATATACATACGCGAAAAAACGAGTTGGCAATCCCTGCCTTCCAATACCCAGTGTTGCATGTCCAACTGTGAGGAATAATGCAACAAGGACAGAGACGTTTGTTTCAGGGCGTTATGATGTATTTCAAGGAAGTTGTGACGGAAAAACTTTTTGACTTTTGTACGTGCGTGAAAAGTACGAGTTGGCTATTCCTGACTTAAAATACCAAGTGTTTGCATGTCAAACTGTGAGGAATTATGCCACAAAGAAAATGAACTTTATTCCGAGGCGTTCTGATTAATTTCAGGGAAGTTATGACATAAAAACATTTTCACTTTTGAACGTACGCGAAAAAAAAGAGTTGGCTATCCCTGCATTAAAATACCAAGTGTTGCATGTCAAACTGTGAGGAATCATTCAACAAAGACAGAGACGTTTGATTCAGGGGCGTTCTGATGTATTTCAAAAGGAAGTTATGACAGAAAATGTTTGACTTTGTATGTACGTTAAAAGTACGAGTTGGCTATCCCTGCATTAAAATACCAAGTGTTGCCTGTCAAACTATGAGGATTAACGCAAGAAGGAGAAATCGTTTTGGTTAAGGACGTTCTGATGGTTATCAAGGACGTTATGACAGAAAAACAGTTCATATATACGTACGCGAAAAACGAGTTGGCAATTCCTGCCTTCAAATACCAAGTGTTGCATGTCCAACTGTGAGGAATAATGCAACAAGGACAGAGACGTTTGTTTCAGGGCGTTATGATGTATTTCAAAGAAGTTGTGACGGAAAAACTTTTTGACTTTTGTACGTGCGTGAAAAGTACGAGTTGGCTATTCCTGACTTAAAATACCAAGTGTTGCATGTCAAACTGTGAGGAATTATGCCACAAAGAAAATGAATTTTATTTCGAGGCGTTCTGATTAATTGCAGGGAAGTTATAACATAAAAACATTATAACTTTTGAACGTACGCGAAAAAAAAGAGTTGGCTATCCCTGCATTAAAGTACCAAGTGTTGCATGTCAAACTGTGAGGAATCATTCCACAAAGACAGAGACGTTTGATTCAGGGCGTTCTGATGTATTTCAAGGAAGTTATGACAGAAAAGAAAATGACTTTTGTATGTACGTTAAAAGTACGAGTTGGTTATCCCTGCTTTAAAATACCAAGTGTTGCCTGTCAAACTATGAGGATTAACGCAAGAAAGAGAAATCGTTTTGTTCAAGGACGTTCTGATGGTTATCAAGGACGTTATGACGGAAAAACAGTTCATATATACGTACGCGAAAAAACGAGTTGGCAATCCCTGCCTTCAAATACCAAGTGTCCATGTACCAGGCATGTCCAACTGTGAGGAATAATGCAACAAGGACAGGAACGTTTGTTTCAGGGCGTTATGATGTATTTCAAGGAAGTTGTGACGAAAGGCTTTTTTGACTTTTGTACGTGCTGCGTAGAGAAAAGTACAGTTGGCGGCTATTCTGACTTAAAAAATACCAAGTGTTGCATGTCAAACTGTGAGGTATGCCACAAGAAAATGAGAACTTTTATTTCGAGGCGTTCTGATTAATTTCAGGAGATTATAAACATAAAAACATTTTCACTTTTGAACGTACGCGAAAAAAAAGTTGGTTATCCACCATTAAAATACCAAGTGTTGCATGTATCAAACTGTGAGGAATTATTCAACAAAGACAGAGACGTTTGATTCAGGGCGTTCTGATGTATTTCAAGGAAGTTATGACAGAAAATGTTTTGACTTTTGTATGTACGTTAAAAGTACGAGTTGGCTATCCCTGCTTTAAAATACCAAGTATTGCCTGTCAAACTATGAGGATTAACGCAAGAAAGAGAAATCGTTTTGTTCAAGGACGTTCTGGTGGTTATCAAGGACGTTATGACAGAAAAACAGTTCATATATACGTACGCGAAAAAACGAGTGGGCAATCCCTGCCTTCAAATACCAAGTGTTGCATGTCCAACTGTGAGGAATAATGCAACAAGGACAGAGACGTTGGTTTCAGGGCGTTATGATGTATTTCAAGGAAGTTGTGACGGAAAAACTTTTTGACTTTTGTACGTGCGTGAAAAGTACGAGTTGGCTATTCCTGACTTAAAATACCAAGTGTTGCATGTCAAACTGTGAGGAATTATGCCACAAAGAAAATGAACTTTATTTCGAGGCGTTCTGATTAATTTCAGGGAAGTTATGACATAAAAACATTTTCACTTTTGAACGTACGCGAAAAAAAAGAGTTGGCTATCCCTGCATTAAAATACCAAGTGTTGCATGTCAAACTGTGAGGAATCATTCAACAAAGACAGAGACGTTTGATTCAGGGCGTTCTGATGTATTTCAAGGAAGTTATGACAGAAAATGTTTTGACTTTTGTATGTACGTTAAAAGTACGAGTTGGCTATCCCTGCTTTAAAATACCAAGTGTTGCCTGTCAAACTATGAGGATTAACGCAAGAAAGAGAAATCGTTTTGTTCAAGGACGTTCTGATGGTTATCAAGGACGTTATGACAGAAAAACAGTTCATATATACGTACGCGAAAAAACGAGTTGGCAATCCCTGCCTTCAAATACCAAGTGTTGCATGTCCAACTGTGAGGAATAATGCAACAAGGACAGAGACGTTTGTTTCAGGGCGTTATGATGTATTTCAAGGAAGTTGTGACGGAAAAAACTTTTTGACTTTTGTACGTGCGTGAAAAGTACGAGTTGGCTATTCCTGACTTAAAATACCAAGTGTTGCATGTCAAACTGTGAGGAATTATGCCACAAAGAAAATGAACTTTATTTCGAGGCGTTCTAATCAATTTCAGGGAAGTTATGACAAAAAAACCTTTTCACTTTTGAACGTACGCGAAAAAAAAGAGTTGGCTATCCCTGCATTAAAATACCAAGTGTTGCATGTCAAACTGTGAGGAATTATTCAACAAAGACAGAGACGTTTGATTCAGGGCGTTCTGATGTATTTGAAGGAAGTTGTGACAGAAATACTTTTTGACTTTTGTACGTGCGTGAAAAGTACGAGCTGGCTATTCCTGACTTAAAATACCAAGTGTTGCATGTCAAACTGTGAGGAATTATGCCACAAAAAAAATGAACTTTATTTCGAGGCGTTCTGATTATTTTCAGGGAAGTTATGACATAAAAACATTTTCACTTTTGAACGCACGCGAAAAAAAAGAGTTGGCTATCCCTGCATTAAAATACCAAGTGTTGCATGTCAAACTGTGAGGAATCATTCAACAAAGACAGAGACGTTTGATTCAGGGCGTTCTGATGTATTTCAAGGAAGTTATGACAGAAAATGTTTTGACTTTTGTATGTACGTTAAAAGTACGGAGTTGGCTATCCCTGCTTTAAAATACCAAGTGTTGCCTGTCAAACTATGAGGATTAACGCAAGAAAGAGAAATCGTTTTGTTCAAGGACGTTCTGATGGCTATCAAGGACGTTATGACAGAAAAACAGTTCATATATACGTACGCGAAAAAACGAGTTGGCAATCCCTGCCTTCAAATACCAAGAGTTGCATGTCCAACTGTGAGGAATAATGCAACAAGGACAGAGACGTTTGTTTCAGGGCGTTATGATGTATTTCAAGAAAGTTGTGACGGAAAAACTTTTTGACTTTTGTACGTGCGTGAAAAGTACGAGTTAGCTATTCCTGACTTAAAATACTAAGTGTTGCATGTCAAACTGTGAGGAATTATGCCACAAAGAAAATGAACTTTATTTCGAGGTGTTCTGATTAATTTCAGGAAAGTTATGACATAAAAACATTTTCACTTTTGAACGTACGCGAAAAAAAAGAGTCGGCTATCCCTGCATTAAACTACCAAGTGTTGCATGTCAAACTGTGAGGAATCATTCAACAAAGACAGAGACGTTTGATTCAGGGCGTTCTGATGTATTTCAAGGAAGTTATGACAGAAAATGTTTGACTTTTGTATGTACGTTAAAAGTACGAGTTGGCTATCCCTGCTTTAAAATACCAAGTGTTGCCTGTCAAACTATGAGGATTAACGCAAGAAAGAGAAATCGTTTTGTTCAAGGACGTTCTGATGGCTATCAAGGACGTTATGACAGAAAAACAGTTCATATATACGTACGCGAAAAAACGAGTTGGAAATCCCTGCCTTCAAATACCAAGTGTTGCATGTCCAACTGTGAGGAATAATGCAACAAGGACAGAGACGTTTGTTCAGGGTTAAGGTTATGGATGTATTTCAAGGAAGTTGTGACGGAAAAACTTTTGACTTTGTACGTGCGTGAAAAGTACGAGTTGGCTATTCCTGACTTAAAAATAATTAACTGCATGTCAAACTGTGAGGAATTATGCCACAAAGAAAATGAACTTTATTTCGAGGTTCTGATTAATTTAGAGGGAAGTTATGACATAAAAACATTTTCACTTTGATCCAAAACATGAAAAAAAGAGTTATCCCTGCATTGAAGCTCCTGCTATCAATCTTTGGAGGAATCGTTCAACAAAGACAGAGACGTTTGATTCAGGGCGTTCTGATGTATTTCAAGGAAGTTACGAAAATGTTTTGACTTTTGTATGTAAATTAAAAGTACGAGTTGGCTATCCCTGCTTTAAAATACCAAGTGTTGCCTGTCAAACTATGAGGATTAACGCAAGAAAGAGAAATCGTTTTGTTCAAGGACGTTCTGATGGTTATCAAGGACGTTATGACAGAAAAACAGTTCATATATACGTACGCGAAAAAACGAGCTGGCAATCCCTGCCTTCAAATACCAAGTGTTGCATGTCCAACTGTGAGGAATAATGCAACAAGGACAGAGACGTTTGTTTCAGGGCGTTATGATGTATTTCAAGGAAGTTGTGACGAAAAACTTTTTGACTTTTGTACGTGCGTGAAAAGTACGAGTTGGCTATTCCTGACTTAAAATACCAAGTGTTGCATGTCAAACTGTGAGGAATTATGCCACAAAGAAAAGAACTTTATTTCGAGGCGTTCTGATTAATTTCAGGGAAGTTATGACATAAAAACATTTTCACTTTTGAACGTACGCGAAAAAAAAGAGTTAGCTATCCCTGCATTAAAATACCAAGTGTTGCATGTCAAACTGTGAGGAATCATTCAACAAAGACAGAGACGTTTGATTCAGGGCGTTCTGATGTATTTCAAGGAAGTTATGACAGAAAATGTTTTGACTTTTGCATGTACTTTAAAAGTACGAGTTGGCTATCCCTGCTTTAAATGGGCCAAGCGTTGCTCTGTCAAACTGGTGAGGATTAACGCAAGAAAGAGAAATCGTTTTGTTCAAGGACGTTCTATGTTATCAAGGACGTTATGACAGAAAAATGTCCATATGATACGTACGCTGAAAACCGAGCGGCAATCCCGCCTTCAAACAAGTGTTGCATGTCCAACTGTGAGGAATAATGCAAACAAGGACAGACGTCGTTTCAGGGCGCGCGGATGTATTTCAAGAAGCTGTGATGGAAAAACTTTTTGACTTTTGTACGTGCGTGAAGAGTACGAGTTGGCTATTCCTGACTTAAAATACCAAGTGTTGCATGTCAAACTGTGAGGAATTATGCCACAAAGAAAATGAACTTTATTTCGAGGCGTTCTGATTAATTTCAGGGAGGTTATGACATAAAAACATTTTTACTTTTGAACGTACGCGAAAAAAAAGAGTTGGCTATCCCTGCATTAAAATACCAAGTGTTGCATGTCAAACTGTGAGGAATCATTCAACAAAGACAGAGACGTTTGATTCAGGGCGTTCTGATGTATTTCCAGGAAGTTATGACAGAAAATGTTTTGACTTTTGTATGTACGTTAAAAAAGTACGAGTTGGCTATCCCTGCTTTAAAAATACCAAGTGTTGCCTGTCAAACTATGAGGATTAACGCAAGAAAGAAATCGTTTTGTTCATGACGTTCTGATGTTCATCAAGGACGTTATGACAGAAAAACAGTTCATATATACGTACGCGAAAAAACGAGTTGGCAATCCCTGCCTTCAAATACCAAGTGTTGCATGTCCAATTGTGAGGAATAATGCAACAAGGACAGAGACGTTTGTTTCAGGGCGTTATGATGTATTTCAAGGAAGTTGTGACGGAAAAACTTTTTGACTTTTGTACGTGCGTGAAAAGTACGAGTTGGCTATTCCTGACTTAAAATACCAAGTGTTGCATGTCAAACTGTGAGGAATTATGCCACAAAGAAAATGAACTTTATTTCGAGGCGTTCTGATTAATTTCAGGGAAGTTATGACATAAAAACATTTTCACTTTTGAACGTACGCGAAAAAAAAGAGTTGGCTATCCCTGCATTAAAATACCAAGTGTTGCATGTCAAACTGTGAGGAATCATTCAACAAAGACAGAGACGTTTGATTCAGGGCGTTCTGATGTATTTCAAGGAAGTTATGACAGAAAATGTTTTGACTTTTGTAGGTACGTTAAAAGTACGAGTTGGCTATCCCTGCTTTAAAATACCAAGTGTTGCCTGTCAAACTATGAGGATTAACGCAAGAAAGAGAAATCGTTTTGTTCAAGGACGTTCTGATGGTTATCAAGGACGTTATGACAGAAAAACAGTTCATATATACGTACGCGAAAAAACGAGTTGGCAATCCCTGCCTTCAAATACCAAGTGTTGCATGTCCAACTGTGAGGAATAATGCAACAAGGACAGAGACGTTTGTTTCAGGGCGTTATGATGTATTTCAAGGAAGTTGTGACGGAAAAACTTTTTGACTTTTGTACGTGCGTGAAAAGTACGAGTTGGCTATTCCTGACTTAAAATACCAAGTGTTGCATGTCAAACTGTGAGGAATTATGCCACAAAGAAAATGAACTTTATTTCGAGGCGTTCTGATTAATTTCAGGGAAGTTATGACATAAAAACATTTTCACTTTTGAACGTACGCGAAAAAAAAGAGTTGGCTATCCCTGCATTAAAATACCAAGTGTTGCATGTCAAACTGTGAGGAATCATTCAACAAAGACAGAGACGTTTGATTCAGGGCGTTCTGATGTATTTCAAGGAAGTTATGACAGAAAATGTTTTGACTTTTGTATGTACGTTAAAAGTACGAGTTGGCTATCCCTGCTTTAAAATACCAAGTGTTGCCTGTCAAACTATGAGGATTAACGCAAGAAAGAGAAATCGTTTTGTTCAAGGACGTTCTGATGGTTATCAAGGACGTTATGACAGAAAAACAGTTCATATATACGTACGCGAAAAAACGAGTTGGCAATCCCTGCCTTCAAATACCAAGTGTTGCATGTCCAACTGTGAGGAATAATGCAACAAGGACAGAGACGTTTGTTTCAGGGCGTTATGATGTATTTCAAGGAAGTTGTGACGGAAAAACTTTTTGACTTTTGTACGTGCGTGAAAAGTACGAGTTGGCTATTCCTGACATAAAATACAAAGTGTTGCATGTCAAACTGTGAGGAATTATGCCACAAAGAAAATGAACTTAATTTCGAGGCGTTCTAATTAATTTCAGGGAAGTTATGACATAAAAACATTTTCACTTTTGAACGTACGCGAAAAAAAAGAGTTGGCTATCCCTGCATTAAAATACCAAGTGTTGCATGTCAAACTGTGAGGAATCATTCAACAAAGACAGAGACGTTTGATTCAGGGCGTTCTGATGTATTTCAAGGAAGTTATGACAGAAAATGTTTTGACTTTTGTATGTACGTTAAAAGTACGAGTTGGCTATCCCTGCTTTAAAATACCAAGTGTTGCCTGTCAAACTATGAGGATTAACGCAAGAAAGAGAAATCGTTTTGTTCAAGGACGTTCTGATGGTTATCAAGGACGTTATGACAGAAAAACAGTTCATATATACGTACGCGAAAAAACGAGTTGGCAATCCCTGCCTTCAAATACCAAGTGTTGCATGTCCAACTGTGAGGAATAATGCAACAAGGACAGAGACGTTTGTTTCAGGGCGTTATGATGTATTTCAAGGAAGTTGTGACGGAAAAACTTTTTGACTTTTGTACGTGCGTGAAAAGTACGAGTTGGCTATTCCTGACTTAAAATACCAAGTGTTGCATGTCAAACTGTGAGGAATTATGCCACAAAGAAAATGAACTTTATTTCGAGGCGTTCTGATTAATTTCAGGGAAGTTATGACATAAAAACATTTTCACTTTTGAACGTACGCGAAAAAAAAAGAGTTGGCTATCCCTGCATTAAAATACCAAGTGTTGCATGTCAAACTGTGAGGAATAATGCAAAAAGGACAGAGACGTTTGTTTCAGGGCGTTATGATGTATTTCAAGGAAGTTGTGACGGAAAAACTTTTTGACTTTTGTACGTGCGTGAAAAGTACGAGTTGGCTATTCCTGACTTAAAATACCAAGTGTTGCATGTCAAACTGTGAGGGATTATGCCACAAAGAAAATGAACTTTATTTCGAGGCGTTCTGATTAATTTCAGGGAAGTTATGACATAAAAACATTTTCCCTTTGAACGTACGCGAAAAAAAAGAGTTGGTTATCCCTGCATTAAAATACCAAGTGTTGCATGTCAAACTGTGAGGATTAACGCAAGAAAGAGAAATCGTTTTGTTCAAGGACGTTCTGATGGTTATCAAGGACGTTATGACAGAAAAACATTTCATATATACGTACGCGAAAAAACGAGTTGGCAATCCCTGCCTTCAAATACCAAGCGTTGCATGTCCAACTGTGAGGAATAATGCAACAAGGACAGAGACGTTTGTTTCAGGGCGTTATGATGTATTTCAAGGAAGTTGTGACGGAAAAACTTTTTGACTTTTGTACGTGCGTGAAGTACGTGAGTTGGCTATTCCTGACTTAAAATACCAAGTGTTGCATGTCAAACTGTAAGGAATTATGCCACAAAGGAAATGAACTTTATTTCGAGGCGTTCTGATTAATTTCAGGGAAGTTATGACATAAAAACATTTTCACTTTTGAACGTACGCGAAAAAAAAGAGTTGGCTATCCCTGCATTAAAATACCAAGTGTTGCATGTCAAACTGTGAGGAATCATTCAACAAAGACAGAGACGTTTGATTCAGGGCGTTCTGATGTATTTCAAGGAAGTTATGACAGAAAATGTTTTGACTTTTGTATGTACGTTAAAAGTACGAGTTGGCTATCCCTGCTTTAAAATACCAAGTGTTGCCTGTCAAACTATGAGGATTAACGCAAGAAAGAGAAATCGTTTTGTTCAAGGACGTTCTGATGGTTATCAAGGACGTTATGACAGAAAAACAGTTCATATATACGTACGCGAAAAAACGAGTTGGCAATCCCTGCCTTTAAATACCAAGTGTTGCATGTCCAACTGTGAGGAATAATGCAACAAGGACAGAGACGTTTGTTTCAGGGCGTTATGATGTATTTCAAGGAAGTTGTGACGGAAAAACTTTTTGACTTTTGTACGTGCGTGAAAAGTACGAGTTGGCTATTCCTGACTTAAAATACCAAGTGTTGCATGTCAAACTGTGAGGAATTATGCCACAAAGAAAATGAACTTTATTTCGAGGCGTTCTGATTAATTTCAGGGAAGTTATGACATAAAAACATTTTCACTTTTGAACGTACGCGAAAAAAAAGAGTTGGCTATCCCTGCATTAAAATACCAAGTGTTGCATGTCAAACTGTGAGGAATCATTCAACAAAGACAGAGACGTTTGATTCAGGGCGTTCTGATGTATTTCAAGGAAGTTATGACAGAAAATGTTTTGACTTTTGTATGTACGTTAAAAGTACGAGTTGGCTATCCCTGCTTTAAAATACCAAGTGTTGCCTGTCAAACTATGAGGATTAACGCAAGAAAGAGAAATCGTTTTGTTCAAGGACGTTCTGATGGTTATCAAGGACGTTATGACAGAAAAACAGTTCATATATACGTACGCGAAAAAACGAGTTGGCAATCCCTGCCTTCAAATACCAAGTGTTGCATGTCCAACTGTGAGGAATAATGCAACAAGGACAGAGACGTTTGTTTCAGGGCGTTATGATGTATTTCAAGGAAGTTGTGACGGAAAAACTTTTTGACTTTTGTACGTGCGTGAAAAGTACGAGTTGGCTATTCCTGACTTAAAATACCAAGTGTTGCCTGTCAAACTATGAGGATTAACGCAGAAAAGAGAAATCGTTTTGTTCAAGGACGTTCTGATGGTTATCAAGGACGTTATGACAGAAAAACAGTTCATATATACGTACGCGAAAAACGAGTTGGCAATCCTGCCTTCAAATACCAAGTGTTGCATGTCCAACTGTGAGGAATAATGCAACAAGGACAGAGACGTTTGTTTCAGGGCGTTATGATGTATTTCAAGGAAGTTGTGACGGAAAAACTTTTTGACTTTTGTACGTGCGTGAAAAGTACGAGTTGGCTATTCCTGACTTAAAATACCAAGTGTTGCATGTCAAACTGTGAGAATTATGCCACAAAGAAAATGAACTTTATTTCGAGGCGTTCTGATTAATTTCAGGAAGTTATGACATAAAAACATTTCACTTTGAACGTACGCGAAAAAAAAGAGTTGGCTATCCCTGCATTAAAATACCAAGTGTTGCATGTCAAACTGTGAGGAATCATTCAACAAAGACAGAGACGTTTGATTCAGGGCGTTCTGATGTATTTCAAGGAAGTTATGACAGAAAATGTTTTGACTTTTGTATGTACGTTAAAAGTACGAGTTGGCTATCCCTGCTTTAAAATACCAAGTGTTGCCTGTCAAACTATGAGGATTAACGCAAGAAAGAGAAATCGTTTTGTTCAAGGACGTTCTGATGGTTATCAAGGACGTTATGACAGAAAAACAGTTCATATATACGTACGCGAAAAAACGAGTTGGCAATCCCTGCCTTCAAATACCAAGTGTTGCATGTCCAACTGTGAGGAATAATGCAACAAGGACAGAGACGTTTGTTTCAGGGCGTTATGATGTATTTCAAGGAAGTTGTGACGGAAAAACTTTTTGACTTTTGTACGTGCGTGAAAAGTACGAGTTGGCTATTCCTGACTTAAAATACCAAGTGTTGCATGTCAAACTGTGAGGAATTATGCCACAAAGAAAATGAACTTTATTTCGAGGCGTTCTGATTAATTTCAGGGAAGTTATGACATAAAAACATTTTCACTTTTGAACGTACGCGAAAAAAAAGAGTTGGCTATCCCTGCATTAAAATACCAAGTGTTGCATGTCAAACTGTGAGGAATCATTCAACAAAGACAGAGACGTTTGATTCAGGGCGTTCTGATGTATTTCAAGGAAGTTATGACAGAAAATGTTTTGACTTTTGTATGTACGTTAAAAGTACGAGTTGGCTATCCCTGCTTTAAAATACCAAGTGTGCCTGTCAAACTATGAGGATTAACGCAAGAAAGAGAAATCGTTTTGTTCAAGGACGTTCTGATGGTTATCAAGGACGTTATGACAGAAAAACAGTTCATATATACGTACGCGAAAAAACGAGTTGGCAATCCCTGCCTTCAAATACCAAGTGTTGCATGTCCAACTGTGAGGAATAATGCAACAAGGACAGAGACGTTTGTTTCAGGGCGTTATGATGTATTTCAAGGAAGTTGTGACGGAAAAACTTTTTGACTTTTGTACGTGCGTGAAAAGTACGAGTTGGCTATTCCTGACTTAAAATACCAAGTGTTGCATGTCAAACTGTGAGGAATTATGCCACAAAGAAAATGAACTTTATTTCGAGGCGTTCTGATTAATTTCAGGGAAGTTATGACATAAAAACATTTTCACTTTTGAACGTACGCGAAAAAAAAGAGTTGGCTATCCCTGCATTAAAATACCAAGTGTTGCATGTCAAACTGTGAGGAATCATTCAACAAAGACAGAGACGTTTGATTCAGGGCGTTCTGATGTATTTCAAGGAAGTTATGACAGAAAATGTTTTGACTTTTGTATGTACGTTAAAAGTACGAGTTGGCTATCCCTGCTTTAAAATACCAAGTGTTGCCTGTCAAACTATGAGGATTAACGCAAGAAAGAGAAATCGTTTTGTTCAAGGACGTTCTGATGGTTATCAAGGACGTTATGACAGAAAAACAGTTCATATATACGTACGCGAAAAAACGAGTTGGCAATCCCTGCCTTCAAATACCAAGTGTTGCATGTCCAACTGTGAGGAATAATGCAACAAGGACAGAGACGTTTGTTTCAGGGCGTTATGATGTATTTCAAGGAAGTTGTGACGGAAAAACTTTTTGACTTTTGTACGTGCGTGAAAAGTACGAGTTGGCTATTCCTGACTTAAAATACCAAGTGTTGCATGTCAAACTGTGAGGAATTATGCCACAAAGAAAATGAACTTTATTTCGAGGCGTTCTGATTAATTTCAGGGAAGTTATGACATAAAAACATTTTCACTTTTGAACGTACGCGAAAAAAAAGAGTTGGCTATCCCTGCATTAAAATACCAAGTGTTGCATGTCAAACTGTGAGGAATCGTTCAACAAAGACAGAGACGTTTGATTCAGGGCGTTCTGATGTATTTCAAGGAAAGTTATGACAGAAAATGTTTTGACTTTTGTATGTACGTTAAAAGTACGAGTTGGCTATCCCTGCTTTAAAATACCAAGTGTTGCCTGTCAAACTATGAGGATTAACGCAAGAAAGAAATCGTTTTGTTCAAGGACGTTCTGATGGTTATCAAGGACGTTATGACAGAAAAACAGTTCATATATACGTACGCGAAAAAACGAGTTGGCAATCCTGCCTTCAAATACCAAGTGTTGCATGTCCAACTGTGAGAATAATGCAACAAGGACAGAACGTTTGTTTCAGGGCGTTATGATGTATTTCAAAAAGTTGTGACGGAAGCTTTGACTTTTGTACGTGCGTGAAAAGTACGAGTTGGCTATTCTGACAATATACCAAGTGTTGCATGTCCAACTGTGAGGAATAATGCAACAAGGACAGAGACGTTTGTTTCAGGGCGTTATGATGTATTTCAAGGAAGTTGTGACGGAAAAACTTTTTGACTTTTGTACGTGCGTGAAAAAAAAGAGTTGGCTATCCATGCATTAATATACCAAGTGTTGCATGTCAAACTGTGAGGAATCATTCAACAAAGACAGAGACGTTTGATTCAGGGCGTTCTGATATTCCGGAAGTTATGACCAGAAAATGTTTTGACTTTTAAATGTACGTTAAAAGTACGAGTTGGCTATCCTGCTTTTCAAAATACCAAGTGTTGCCTGTCAGAGCTGCGAGGGTGCTTGCAAGAAAGAAATCGTTTTGTTCAAGGACGTTCTGATGGTTATCAAGGACGTTATGACAGAAAAACAGTTCATATATACGTACGCGAAAAAACAATTGCCAATCCCTGCCTTCAAATACAAGTGTTGCATGTCAACTGTGAGGAATAGTATCAAGGACAGAACGTTTTGTTTCAGGGCGTTATGATGTATTTCAAGGAAGTTGTGACGGAAAAACTTTTTGACTTTTGTACGTGCGTGAAAAGTACGAGTTGGCTATTCCTGACTTAAAATACCAAGTGTTGCATGTCAAACTGTGAGGAATTATGCCACAAAAAAAAATGAACTTTATTTCGAGGCGTTCTGATTAATTTCAGGGAAGTTATGACTTAAAAACATTTTCACTTTTGAACGTACGCGAAAAAAAAGAGTTGACAATCCCTGTATTAAAATACCAAGCGTTGCATGTCAAACTGTGAGGAATCATTCAACAAAGACATAGACGTTTGATTCAGGGCGTTCTGATGTATTTCAAGGAAGTTATGACAGAAAATGTTTTGACTTTTGTATGTACGTTAAAAGTACGAGTTGGCTATCCCTGCTTTAAAATACCAAGTGTTGCCTGTCAAACCATGAGGATTAACGCAAGAAAGAGAAATCGTTTTGTTCAAGGACGTTCTGATGGTTATCAAGGACGTTATGACAGAAAAACAGTTCATATATACGTACGCGAAAAAACGAGTTAGCAATCCCTGCCTTCAAATACCAAGTGTTGCATGTCCAACTGTGAGGAATAATGCAACAAAGACAGAGACGTTTGATTCAGGGCGTTATGATGTATTTCAAGGAAGTTGTGACGGAAAAACTTTTTGACTTTTGTACGTGCGTGAAAAGTACGAGTTGGCTATTCCTGACTTAAAATACCAAGTGTTGCATGTCAAACTGTAAGGAATTACGCCACAAAGAAAATGAACTTTTATTCGAGGCGTTCTGATTAATTTCAGGGAAGTTATGACATAAAAACAATTTCACTTTTGAACGTACGCGAAAGAAAAGAGTTGGCTATCCCTGCATTAAAATACCAAGTGTTGCATGTCAAACTGGCAGAATCATTCAACAAGACATAGACGTTTGATTCAGGGCGCTCTGATGTATTTCAAGGAAGTTATGACAGAAAATGTTTTGACTTTTGTATGTACGTTAAAAGTACGAGTTGGCTATCCCTGCTTTAAAATACCAAGTGTTGCCTGTCAAACTATGAGGATTAACGCAAGAAAGAGAAATCGTTTTGTTCAAGGACGTTCTGATGGTTATCAAGGACGTGATGACAGAAAAACAGTTCATATATACGTACGCGAAAAAACGA